>JASGCC010001180.1:0-41533 GCA_030067915.1 Hydractinia echinata | reverse complement strand
TCGCTAAATACATGTTGGTACGAATATGTGACGCAACCGTTGTAACTCAAACGGACTGATACCGTTAGAAAGTCAATGAAATGTAGTTTTTGAAACTGTCTCTATTTCTTCAGCGCGCGCTAACGGCTAGGATTGGTCCCACAGTAAAAAATGACTTATTTATCTAAATTTTTAAATAAAGCGCTACCACAGCGCCCAGTGTAATTGCTGAGTTCCAGCAATCATGTCAAATTAAGAAGAATGTTATTTCTTGGAGTCCAATTGTCTCATTTATCACATTTATAAGGTCAAAGTCCAAAATCAGTTCAATTAAGTCCCACAGTCAATCGTTTCACTGTTAAAAGCGATGCAACCTAGTAATATCAGAAAAATATCGCTAAATACATGTTGGTACGAATATGTGACGCAACCGTTGTAACTCAAACGGACTGATACCGTTAGAAAGTCAATGAAATGTAGTTTTGAAACTGTCTCTATTTCTTCAGCGCGCGCTAACGGCTAGGATTGGTCCCACAGTAAAAAATGACTTATTTATCTAAATTTTTAAATAAAGCGCTACCACAGCGCCCAGTGTAATTGCTGAGTTCCAGCAATCATGTCAAATTAAGAAGAATGTTATTTCTTGGAGTCCAATTGTCTCATTTATCACATTTATAAGGTCAAAGTCCAAAATCAGTTCAATTAAGTCCCACAGTCAATCGTTTCACTGTTAAAAGCGATGCAACCTAGTAATATCAGAAAAATATCGCTAAATACATGTTGGTACGAATATGTGACGCAACCGTTGTAACTCAAACGGACTGATACCGTTAGAAAGTCAATGAAATGTAGTTTTTGAAACTGTCTCTATTTCTTCAGCGCGCGCTAACGGCTAGGATTGGTCCCACAGTAAAAAATGACTTATTTATCTAAATTTTTAAATAAAGCGCTACCACAGCGCCCAGTGTAATTGCTGAGTTCCAGCAATCATGTCAAATTAAGAAGAATGTTATTTCTTGGAGTCCAATTGTCTCATTTATCACATTTATAAGGTCAAAGTCCAAAATCAGTTCAATTAAGTCCCACAGTCAATCGTTTCACTGTTAAAAGCGATGCAACCTAGTAATATCAGAAAAATATCGCTAAATACATGTTGGTACGAATATGTGACGCAACCGTTGTAACTCAAACGGACTGATCCGTTAGAAAGTCAATGAAATGTAGTTTTTGAAACTGTCTCTATTTCTTCAGCGCGCGCTAACGGCTAGGATTGGTCCCACAGTAAAAAATGACTTATTTATCTAAATTTTTAAATAAAGCGCTACCACAGCGCCCAGTGTAATTGCTGAGTTCCAGCAATCATGTCAAATTAAGAAGAATGTTATTTCTTGAGTCCAATTGTCTCATTTATCACATTTATAAGGTCAAAGTCCAAAATCAGTTCAATTAAGTCCCACAGTCAATCGTTTCACTGTTAAAAGCGATGCAACCTAGTAATATCAGAAAAATATCGCTAAATACATGTTGGTACGAATATGTGACGCAACCGTTGTAACTCAAACGGACTGATACCGTTAGAAAGTCAATGAAATGTAGTTTTTGAAACTGTCTCTATTTCTTCAGCGCGCGCTAACGGCTAGGATTGGTCCCACAGTAAAAAATGACTTATTTATCTAAATTTTTAAATAAAGCGCTACCACAGCGCCCAGTGTAATTGCTGAGTTCCAGCAATCATGTCAAATTAAGAAGAATGTTATTTCTTGGAGTCCAATTGTCTCATTTATCACATTTATAAGGTCAAAGTCCAAAATCAGTTCAATTAAGTCCCACAGTCAATCGTTTCACTGTTAAAAGCGATGCAACCTAGTAATATCAGAAAAATATCGCTAAATACATGTTGGTACGAATATGTGACGCAACCGTTGTAACTCAAACGGACTGATACCGTTAGAAAGTCAATGAAATGTAGTTTTTGAAACTCTCTATTTCTTCAGCGCGCGCTAACGGCTAGGATTGGTCCCACAGTAAAAAATGACTTATTTATCTAAATTTTTAAATAAAGCGCTACCACAGCGCCCAGTGTAATTGCTGAGTTCCAGCAATCATGTCAAATTAAGAAGAATGTTATTTCTTGGAGTCCAATTGTCTCATTTATCACATTTATAAGGTCAAAGTCCAAAATCAGTTCAATTAAGTCCCACAGTCAATCGTTTCACTGTTAAAAGCGATGCAACCTAGTAATATCAGAAAAATATCGCTAAATACATGTTGGTACGAATATGTGACGCAACCGTTGTAACTCAAACGGACTGATACCGTTAGAAAGTCAATGAAATGTAGTTTTTGAAACTGTCTCTATTTCTTCAGCGCGCGCTAACGGCTAGGATTGGTCCCACAGTAAAAAATGACTTATTTATCTAAATTTTTAAATAAAGCGCTACCACAGCGCCCAGTGTAATTGCTGAGTTCCAGCAATCATGTCAAATTAAGAAGAATGTTATTTCTTGGAGTCCAATTGTCTCATTTATCACATTTATAAGGTCAAAGTCCAAAATCAGTTCAATTAAGTCCCACAGTCAATCGTTTCACTGTTAAAAGCGATGCAACCTAGTAATATCAGAAAAATATCGCTAAATACATGTTGGTACGAATATGTGACGCAACCGTTGTAACTCAAAACTGATACCGTTAGAAAGTCAATGAAATGTAGTTTTTGAAACTGTCTCTATTTCTTCAGCGCGCGCTAACGGCTAGGATTGGTCCCACAGTAAAAAATGACTTATTTATCTAAATTTTAAATAAAGCGCTACCACAGCGCCCAGTGTAATTGCTGAGTTCCAGCAATCATGTCAAATTAAGAAGAATGTTATTTCTTGGAGTCCAATTGTCTCATTTATCACATTTATAAGGTCAAAGTCCAAAATCAGTTCAATTAAGTCCCACAGTCAATCGTTTCACTGTTAAAAGCGATGCAACCTAGTAATATCAGAAAAATATCGCTAAATACATGTTGGTACGAATATGTGACGCAACCGTTGTAACTCAAACGGACTGATACCGTTAGAAAGTCAATGAAATGTAGTTTTTGAAACTGTCTCTATTTCTTCAGCGCGCGCTAACGGCTAGGATTGGTCCCACAGTAAAAAATGACTTATTTATCTAAATTTTTAAATAAAGCGCTACCACAGCGCCCAGTGTAATTGCTGAGTTCCAGCAATCATGTCAAATTAAGAAGAATGTTATTTCTTGGAGTCCAATTGTCTCATTTATCACATTTATAAGGTCAAAGTCCAAAATCAGTTCAATTAAGTCCCACAGTCAATCGTTTCACTGTTAAAAGCGATGCAACCTAGTAATATCAGAAAAATATCGCTAAATACATGTTGGTACGAATATGTGACGCAACCGTTGTAACTCAAACGGACTGATACCGTTAGAAAGTCAATGAAATGTAGTTTTTGAAACTGTCTCTATTTCTTCAGCGCGCGCTAACGGCTAGGATTGGTCCCACAGTAAAAAATGACTTATTTATCTAAATTTTTAAATAAAGCGCTACCACAGCGCCCAGTGTAATTGCTGAGTTCCAGCAATCATGTCAAATTAAGAAGAATGTTATTTCTTGGAGTCCAATTGTCTCATTTATCACATTTATAAGGTCAAAGTCCAAAATCAGTTCAATTAAGTCCCACAGTCAATCGTTTCACTGTTAAAAGCGATGCAACCTAGTAATATCAGAAAAATATCGCTAAATACATGTTGGTACGAATATGTGACGCAACCGTTGTAACTCAAACGGACTGATACCGTTAGAAAGTCAATGAAATGTAGTTTTTGAAACTGTCTCTATTTCTTCAGCGCGCGCTAACGGCTAGGATTGGTCCCACAGTAAAAAATGACTTATTTATCTAAATTTTTAAATAAAGCGCTACCACAGCGCCCAGTGTAATGCTGAGTTCCAGCAATCATGTCAAATTAAGAAGAATGTTATTTCTTGGAGTCCAATTGTCTCATTTATCACATTTATAAGGTCAAAGTCCAAAATCAGTTCAATTAAGTCCCACAGTCAATCGTTTCACTGTTAAAAGCGATGCAACCTAGTAATATCAGAAAAATATCGCTAAATACATGTTGGTACGAATATGTGACGCAACCGTTGTAACTCAAACGGACTGATACCGTTAGAAAGTCAATGAAATGTAGTTTTTGAAACTGTCTCTATTTCTTCAGCGCGCGCTAACGGCTAGGATTGGTCCCACAGTAAAAAATGACTTATTTATCTAAATTTTTAAATAAAGCGCTACCACAGCGCCCAGTGTAATGCTGAGTTCCAGCAATCATGTCAAATTAAGAAGAATGTTATTTCTTGGAGTCCAATTGTCTCATTTATCACATTTATAAGGTCAAAGTCCAAAATCAGTTCAATTAAGTCCCACAGTCAATCGTTTCACTGTTAAAAGCGATGCAACCTAGTAATATCAGAAAAATATCGCTAAATACATGTTGGTACGAATATGTGACGCAACCGTTGTAACTCAAACGGATTGATACCGTTAGAAAGTCAATGAAATGTAGTTTTTGAAACTGTCTCTATTTCTTCAGCGCGCGCTAACGGCTAGGATTGGTCCCACAGTAAAAAATGACTTATTTATCTAAATTTTTAAATAAAGCGCTACCACAGCGCCCAGTGTAATTGCTGAGTTCCAGCAATCATGTCAAATTAAGAAGAATGTTATTTCTTGGAGTCCAATTGTCTCATTTATCACATTTATAAGGTCAAAGTCCAAAATCAGTTCAATTAAGTCCCACAGTCAATCGTTTCACTGTTAAAAGCGATGCAACCTAGTAATATCAGAAAAATATCGCTAAATACATGTTGGTACGAATATGTGACGCAACCGTTGTAACTCAAACGGACTGATACCGTTAGAAAGTCAATGAAATGTAGTTTTTGAAACTGTCTCTATTTCTTCAGCGCGCGCTAACGGCTAGGATTGGTCCCACAGTAAAAAATGACTTATTTATCTAAATTTTTAAATAAAGCGCTACCACAGCGCCCAGTGTAATGCTGAGTTCCAGCAATCATGTCAAATTAAGAAGAATGTTATTTCTTGGAGTCCAATTGTCTCATTTATCACATTTATAAGGTCAAAGTCCAAAATCAGTTCAATTAAGTCCCACAGTCAATCGTTTCACTGTTAAAAGCGATGCAACCTAGTAATATCAGAAAAATATCGCTAAATACATGTTGGTACGAATATGTGACGCAACCGTTGTAACTCAAACGGACTGATACCGTTAGAAAGTCAATGAAATGTAGTTTTTGAAACTGTCTCTATTTCTTCAGCGCGCGCTAACGGCTAGGATTGGTCCCACAGTAAGAAATGACTTATTTATCTAAATTTTTAAATAGAGCGCTACCACAGCGCCCAGTGTAATTGCTGAGTTCCAGCAATCATGTCAAATTAAGAAGAATGTTATTTCTTGGAGTCCAATTGTCTTATTTATCACATTTATAAGATCAAAGTTCAAAATCAGTTCAATTAAGTCCCACAGTCAATCGATTCACTGTTAAAAGCGATGCAACCTAGTAATATCAGAAAAATATAACTATATACATGTTGGTACAAATATGTGATGCAACCGTTGTAACTCAAACGGACTTACCGTTAGAAAGTCAATGAAATGTAGTTTTTGAAACTGTCTCTACTTCTTCAGCGCGCGCTAACGGCTAGGATTGGTCCCACAGTAAGAAATGACTTATTTATCTAAATTTTTAAATAAAGCGCTACCACAGCGCCCAGTGTAATTGCTGAGTTCCAGCAATCATGTCAAATTAAGAAGAATGTTATTTCTTGGAGTCCAATTGTCTCATTTATCACATTTATAAGGTCAAAGTCCAAAATCAGTTCAATTAAGTCCCACAGTCAATCGTTTCACTGTTAAAAGCGATGCAACCTAGTAATATCAGAAAAATATAGCTAAATACATGTTGATACGAATATGTGATGCAACCGTTGTAACTCAAACGGACTGATACCGTTAGAAAGTCAATGAAATGTAGTTTTTGAAACTGTCTATATTTCTTCAGCGCGCGTTAACGGCTAGGATTGGTCCCACAGTAAGAAATGACTTATTTATCTAAATTTTTAAATAAAGCGCTACCACAGCGCCCAGTGTAATTGCTGAGTTCCAGCAATCATGTCAAATTAAGAAGAATGTTATTTCTTGGAGTCCAATTGTCTCATTTATCACATTTATAAGGTCAAAGTCCAAAATCAGTTCAATTAAGTCCCACAGTCAATCGTTTCACTGTTAAAAGCGATGCAACCTAGTAATATCAGAAAAATATCGCTAAATACATGTTGGTACGAATATGTGACGCAACCGTTGTAACTCAAACGGACTGATACCGTTAGAAAGTCAATGAAATGTAGTTTTTGAAACTGTCTCTATTTCTTCAGCGCGCGCTAACGGCTAGGATTGGTCCCACAGTAAAAAATGACTTATTTATCTAAATTTTTAAATAAAGCGCTACCACAGCGCCCAGTGTAATTGCTGAGTTCCAGCAATCATGTCAAATTAAGAAGAATGTTATTTCTTGGAGTCCAATTGTCTCATTTATCACATTTATAAGGTCAAAGTCCAAAATCAGTTCAATTAAGTCCCACAGTCAATCGTTTCACTGTTAAAAGCGATGCAACCTAGTAATATCAGAAAAATATCGCTAAATACATGTTGGTACGAATATGTGACGCAACCGTTGTAACTCAAACGGACTGATACCGTTAGAAAGTCAATGAAATGTAGTTTTTGAAACTGTCTCTATTTCTTCAGCGCGCGCTAACGGCTAGGATTGGTCCCACAGTAAAAAATGACTTATTTATCTAAATTTTTAAATAAAGCGCTACCACAGCGCCCAGTGTAATTGCTGAGTTCCAGCAATCATGTCAAATTAAGAAGAATGTTATTTCTTGGAGTCCAATTGTCTCATTTATCACATTTATAAGGTCAAAGTCCAAAATCAGTTCAATTAAGTCCCACAGTCAATCGTTTCACTGTTAAAAGCGATGCAACCTAGTAATATCAGAAAAATATCGCTAAATACATGTTGGTACGAATATGTGACGCAACCGTTGTAACTCAAACGGACTGATACCGTTAGAAAGTCAATGAAATGTAGTTTTTGAAACTGTCTCTATTTCTTCAGCGCGCGCTAACGGCTAGGATTGGTCCCACAGTAAAAAATGACTTATTTATCTAAATTTTTAAATAAAGCGCTACCACAGCGCCCAGTGTAATTGCTGAGTTCCAGCAATCATGTCAAATTAAGAAGAATGTTATTTCTTGGAGTCCAATTGTCTCATTTATCACATTTATAAGGTCAAAGTCCAAAATCAGTTCAATTAAGTCCCACAGTCAATCGTTTCACTGTTAAAAGCGATGCAACCTAGTAATATCAGAAAAATATCGCTAAATACATGTTGGTACGAATATGTGACGCAACCGTTGTAACTCAAACGGACTGATACCGTTAGAAAGTCAATGAAATGTAGTTTTTGAAACTGTCTCTATTTCTTCAGCGCGCGCTAACGGCTAGGATTGGTCCCACAGTAAAAAATGACTTATTTATCTAAATTTTTAAATAAAGCGCTACCACAGCGCCCAGTGTAATTGCTGAGTTCCAGCAATCATGTCAAATTAAGAAGAATGTTATTTCTTGGAGTCCAATTGTCTCATTTATCACATTTATAAGGTCAAAGTCCAAAATCAGTTCAATTAAGTCCCACAGTCAATCGTTTCACTGTTAAAAGCGATGCAACCTAGTAATATCAGAAAAATATCGCTAAATACATGTTGGTACGAATATGTGACGCAACCGTTGTAACTCAAACGGATTGATACCGTTAGAAAGTCAATGAAATGTAGTTTTTGAAACTGTCTCTATTTCTTCAGCGCGCGCTAACGGCTAGGATTGGTCCCACAGTAAAAAATGACTTATTTATCTAAATTTTTAAATAAAGCGCTACCACAGCGCCCAGTGTAATGCTGAGTTCCAGCAATCATGTCAAATTAAGAAGAATGTTATTTCTTGGAGTCCAATTGTCTCATTTATCACATTTATAAGGTCAAAGTCCAAAATCAGTTCAATTAAGTCCCACAGTCAATCGTTTCACTGTTAAAAGCGATGCAACCTAGTAATATCAGAAAAATATCGCTAAATACATGTTGGTACGAATATGTGACGCAACCGTTGTAACTCAAACGGACTGATACCGTTAGAAAGTCAATGAAATGTAGTTTTTGAAACTGTCTCTATTTCTTCAGCGCGCGCTAACGGCTAGGATTGGTCCCACAGTAAAAAATGACTTATTTATCTAAATTTTTAAATAAAGCGCTACCACAGCGCCCAGTGTAATTGCTGAGTTCCAGCAATCATGTCAAATTAAGAAGAATGTTATTTCTTGGAGTCCAATTGTCTCATTTATCACATTTATAAGGTCAAAGTCCAAAATCAGTTCAATTAAGTCCCACAGTCAATCGTTTCACTGTTAAAAGCGATGCAACCTAGTAATATCAGAAAAATATCGCTAAATACATGTTGGTACGAATATGTGACGCAACCGTTGTAACTCAAACGGACTGATACCGTTAGAAAGTCAATGAAATGTAGTTTTTGAAACTGTCTCTATTTCTTCAGCGCGCGCTAACGGCTAGGATTGGTCCCACAGTAAAAAATGACTTATTTATCTAAATTTTTAAATAAAGCGCTACCACAGCCCAGTGTAATTGCTGAGTTCCAGCAATCATGTCAAATTAAGAAGAATGTTATTTCTTGGAGTCCAATTGTCTCATTTATCACATTTATAAGGTCAAAGTCCAAAATCAGTTCAATTAAGTCCCACAGTCAATCGTTTCACTGTTAAAAGCGATGCAACCTAGTAATATCAGAAAAATATCGCTAAATACATGTTGGTACGAATATGTGACGCAACCGTTGTAACTCAAACGGACTGATACCGTTAGAAAGTCAATGAAATGTAGTTTTTGAAACTGTCTCTATTTCTTCAGCGCGCGCTAACGGCTAGGATTGGTCCCACAGTAAAAAATGACTTATTTATCTAAATTTTTAAATAAAGCGCTACCACAGCGCCCAGTGTAATTGCTGAGTTCCAGCAATCATGTCAAATTAAGAAGAATGTTATTTCTTGGAGTCCAATTGTCTCATTTATCACATTTATAAGGTCAAAGTCCAAAATCAGTTCAATTAAGTCCCACAGTCAATCGTTTCACTGTTAAAAGCGATGCAACCTAGTAATATCAGAAAAATATCGCTAAATACATGTTGGTACGAATATGTGACGCAACCGTTGTAACTCAAACGGACTGATACCGTTAGAAAGTCAATGAAATGTAGTTTTTGAAACTGTCTCTATTTCTTCAGCGCGCGCTAACGGCTAGGATTGGTCCCACAGTAAAAAATGACTTATTTATCTAAATTTTTAAATAAAGCGCTACCACAGCGCCCAGTGTAATGCTGAGTTCCAGCAATCATGTCAAATTAAGAAGAATGTTATTTCTTGGAGTCCAATTGTCTCATTTATCACATTTATAAGGTCAAAGTCCAAAATCAGTTCAATTAAGTCCCACAGTCAATCGTTTCACTGTTAAAAGCGATGCAACCTAGTAATATCAGAAAAATATCGCTAAATACATGTTGGTACGAATATGTGACGCAACCGTTGTAACTCAAACGGACTGATACCGTTAGAAAGTCAATGAAATGTAGTTTTTGAAACTGTCTCTATTTCTTCAGCGCGCGCTAACGGCTAGGATTGGTCCCACAGTAAAAAATGACTTATTTATCTAAATTTTTAAATAAAGCGCTACCACAGCGCCCAGTGTAATCGCTGAGTTCCAGCAATCATGTCAAATTAAGAAGAATGTTATTTCTTGGAGTCCAATTGTCTCATTTATCACATTTATAAGGTCAAAGTCCAAAATCAGTTCAATTAAGTCCCACAGTCAATCGTTTCACTGTTAAAAGCGATGCAACCTAGTAATATCAGAAAAATATCGCTAAATACATGTTGGTACGAATATGTGACGCAACCGTTGTAACTCAAACGGACTGATACCGTTAGAAAGTCAATGAAATGTAGTTTTTGAAACTGTCTCTATTTCTTCAGCGCGCGCTAACGGCTAGGATTGGTCCCACAGTAAAAAATGACTTATTTATCTAAATTTTAAATAAAGCGCTACCACAGCGCCCAGTGTAATGCTGAGTTCCAGCAATCATGTCAAATTAAGAAGAATGTTATTTCTTGGAGTCCAATTGTCTCATTTATCACATTTATAAGGTCAAAGTCCAAAATCAGTTCAATTAAGTCCCACAGTCAATCGTTTCACTGTTAAAAGCGATGCAACCTAGTAATATCAGAAAAATATCGCTAAATACATGTTGGTACGAATATGTGACGCAACCGTTGTAACTCAAACGGACTGATACCGTTAGAAAGTCAATGAAATGTAGTTTTTGAAACTGTCTCTATTTCTTCAGCGCGCGCTAACGGCTAGGATTGGTCCCACAGTAAAAAATGACTTATTTATCTAAATTTTTAAATAAAGCGCTACCACAGCCCAGTGTAATGCTGAGTTCCAGCAATCATGTCAAATTAAGAAGAATGTTATTTCTTGGAGTCCAATTGTCTCATTTATCACATTTATAAGGTCAAAGTCCAAAATCAGTTCAATTAAGTCCCACAGTCAATCGTTTCACTGTTAAAAGCGATGCAACCTAGTAATATCAGAAAAATATCGCTAAATACATGTTGGTACGAATATGTGACGCAACCGTTGTAACTCAAACGGACTGATACCGTTAGAAAGTCAATGAAATGTAGTTTTTGAAACTGTCTCTATTTCTTCAGCGCGCGCTAACGGCTAGGATTGGTCCCACAGTAAAAAATGACTTATTTATCTAAATTTTTAAATAAAGCGCTACCACAGCGCCCAGTGTAATCGCTGAGTTCCAGCAATCATGTCAAATTAAGAAGAATGTTATTTCTTGGAGTCCAATTGTCTCATTTATCACATTTATAAGGTCAAAGTCCAAAATCAGTTCAATTAAGTCCCACAGTCAATCGTTTCACTGTTAAAAGCGATGCAACCTAGTAATATCAGAAAAATATCGCTATACATTGGTACGAATATGTGACGCAACCGTTGTAACTCAAACGGACTGATACCGTTAGAAAGTCAATGAAATGTAGTTTTTGAAACTGTCTCTATTTCTTCAGCGCGCTAACGGCTAGGATTGGTCCCACAGTAAAAATGACTTACTTATCTAAATTTTTAAATAAAGCGCTACCACAGCGCCAGTGTAATGCTGAGTTCAGCAATCATGTCAAATTAAGAAGAATGTTATTTCTTGGAGTCCAATTGTCTCATTTATCACATTTATAAGGTCAAAGTCCAAAATCAGTTCAATTAAGTCCCACAGTCAATCGTTTCACTGTTAAAAGCGATGCAACCTAGTAATATCAGAAAAATATCGCTAAATACATGTTGGTACGAATATGTGACGCAACCGTTGTAACTCAAACGGACTGATACCGTTAGAAAGTCAATGAAATGTAGTTTTTGAAACTGTCTCTATTTCTTCAGCGCGCGCTAACGGCTAGGATTGGTCCCACAGTAAAAAATGACTTATTTATCTAAATTTTAAATAAAGCGCTACCACAGCGCCCAGTGTAATGCTGAGTTCCAGCAATCATGTCAAATTAAGAAGAATGTTATTTCTTGGAGTCCAATTGTCTCATTTATCACATTTATAAGGTCAAAGTCCAAAATCAGTTCAATTAAGTCCCACAGTCAATCGTTTCACTGTTAAAAGCGATGCAACCTAGTAATATCAGAAAAATATCGCTAAATACATGTTGGTACGAATATGTGACGCAACCGTTGTAACTCAAACGGACTGATACCGTTAGAAAGTCAATGAAATGTAGTTTTTGAAACTGTCTCTATTTCTTCAGCGCGCGCTAACGGCTAGGATTGGTCCCACAGTAAAAATGACTTATTTATCTAAATTTTTAAATAAAGCGCTACCACAGCGCCAGTGTAATCGCTGAGTTCAAGCAATCATGTCAAATTAAGAAGAATGTTATTTCTTGGAGTCCAATTGTCTCATTTATCACATTTATAAGGTCAAAGTCCAAAATCAGTTCAATTAAGTCCCACAGTCAATCGTTTCACTGTTAAAAGCGATGCAACCTAGTAATATCAGAAAAATATCGCTAAATACATGTTGGTACGAATATGTGACGCAACCGTTGTAACTCAAACGGACTGATACCGTTAGAAAGTCAATGAAATGTAGTTTTTGAAACTGTCTCTATTTCTTCAGCGCGCGCTAACGGCTAGGATTGGTCCCACAGTAAAAATGACTTATTTATCTAAATTTTTAAATAAAGCGCTACCACAGCCCAGTGTAATGCTGAGTTCAGCAATCATGTCAAATTAAGAAGAATGTTATTTCTTGGAGTCCAATTGTCTCATTTATCACATTTATAAGGTCAAAGTCCAAAATCAGTTCAATTAAGTCCCACAGTCAATCGTTTCACTGTTAAAAGCGATGCAACCTAGTAATATCAGAAAAATATCGCTAAATACATGTTGGTACGAATATGTGACGCAACCGTTGTAACTCAAACGGACTGATACCGTTAGAAAGTCAATGAAATGTAGTTTTTGAAACTGTCTCTATTTCTTCAGCGCGCGCTAACGGCTAGGATTGGTCCCACAGTAAAAATGACTTATTTATCTAAATTTTTAAATAAAGCGCTACCACAGCGCCAGTGTAATCGCTGAGTTCAGCAATCATGTCAAATTAAGAAGAATGTTATTTCTTGGAGTCCAATTGTCTCATTTATCACATTTATAAGGTCAAAGTCCAAAATCAGTTCAATTAAGTCCCACAGTCAATCGTTTCACTGTTAAAAGCGATGCAACCTAGTAATATCAGAAAAATATCGCTAAATACATGTTGGTACGAATATGTGACGCAACCGTTGTAACTCAAACGGACTGATACCGTTAGAAAGTCAATGAAATGTAGTTTTTGAAACTGTCTCTATTTCTTCAGCGCGCGCTAACGGCTAGGATTGGTCCCACAGTAAAAATGACTTATTTATCTAAATTTTAAATAAAGCGCTACCACAGCCCAGTGTAATGCTGAGTTCAGCAATCATGTCAAATTAAGAAGAATGTTATTTCTTGGAGTCCAATTGTCTCATTTATCACATTTATAAGGTCAAAGTCCAAAATCAGTTCAATTAAGTCCCACAGTCAATCGTTTCACTGTTAAAAGCGATGCAACCTAGTAATATCAGAAAAATATCGCTAAATACATTGGTACGAATATGTGACGCAACCGTTGTAACTCAAACGGACTGATACCGTTAGAAAGTCAATGAAATGTAGTTTTTGAAACTGTCTCTATTTCTTCAGCGCGCGCTAACGGCTAGGATTGGTCCCACAGTAAAAATGACTTATTTATCTAAATTTTTAAATAAAGCGCTACCACAGCGCCCAGTGTAATGCTGAGTTCAGCAATCATGTCAAATTAAGAAGAATGTTATTTCTTGGAGTCCAATTGTCATTTATCACATTTATAAGGTCAAAGTCCAAAATCAGTTCAATTAAGTCCCACAGTCAATCGTTTCACTGTTAAAAGCGATGCAACCTAGTAATATCAGAAAAATATCGCTAAATACATGTTGGTACGAATATGTGACGCAACCGTTGTAACTCAAACGGACTGATACCGTTAGAAAGTCAATGAAATGTAGTTTTTGAAACTGTCTCTATTTCTTCAGCGCGCGCTAACGGCTAGGATTGGTCCCACAGTAAAAATGACTTATTTATCTAAATTTTAAATAAAGCGCTACCACAGCGCCAGTGTAATGCTGAGTTCAGCAATCATGTCAAATTAAGAAGAATGTTATTTCTTGGAGTCCAATTGTCTCATTTATCACATTTATAAGGTCAAAGTCCAAAATCAGTTCAATTAAGTCCCACAGTCAATCGTTTCACTGTTAAAAGCGATGCAACCTAGTAATATCAGAAAAATATCGCTAAATACATGTTGGTACGAATATGTGACGCAACCGTTGTAACTCAAACGGACTGATACCGTTAGAAAGTCAATGAAATGTAGTTTTTGAAACTGTCTCTATTTCTTCAGCGCGCTAACGGCTAGGATTGGTCCCACAGTAAAAATGACTTATTTATCTAAATTTTTAAATAAAGCGCTACCACAGCGCCAGTGTAATCGCTGAGTTCCAGCAATCATGTCAAATTAAGAAGAATGTTATTTCTTGGAGTCCAATTGTCTCATTTATCACATTTATAAGGTCAAAGTCCAAAATCAGTTCAATTAAGTCCCACAGTCAATCGTTTCACTGTTAAAAGCGATGCAACCTAGTAATATCAGAAAAATATCGCTAAATACATGTTGGTACGAATATGTGACGCAACCGTTGTAACTCAAACGGACTGATACCGTTAGAAAGTCAATGAAATGTAGTTTTTGAAACTGTCTCTATTTCTTCAGCGCGCGCTAACGGCTAGGATTGGTCCCACAGTAAAAATGACTTATTATCTAAATTTTTAAATAAAGCTCACAGCGCCAGTGTAATGCTGAGTTCAAGCAATCATGTCAAATTAAGAAGAATGTTATTTCTTGGAGTCCAATTGTCTCATTTATCACATTTATAAGGTCAAAGTCCAAAATCAGTTCAATTAAGTCCCACAGTCAATCGTTTCACTGTTAAAAGCGATGCAACCTAGTAATATCAGAAAAATATCGCTAAATACATGTTGGTACGAATATGTGACGCAACCGTTGTAACTCAAACGGATTGATACCGTTAGAAAGTCAATGAAATGTAGTTTTTGAAACTGTCTCTATTCTTCAGCGCGCGCTAACGGCTAGGATTGGTCCCACAGTAAAAATGACTTATTATCTAAATTTTTAAATAAAGCGCTACCACAGCGCCAGTGTAACGCTGAGTTCAGCAATCATGTCAAATTAAGAAGAATGTTATTTCTTGGAGTCCAATTGTCTCATTTATCACATTTATAAGGTCAAAGTCCAAAATCAGTTCAATTAAGTCCCACAGTCAATCGTTTCACTGTTAAAAGCGATGCAACCTAGTAATATCAGAAAAATATCGCTAAATACATGTTGGTACGAATATGTGACGCAACCGTTGTAACTCAAACGGACTGATACCGTTAGAAAGTCAATGAAATGTAGTTTTTGAAACTGTCTCTATTTCTTCAGCGCGCGCTAACGGCTAGGATTGGTCCCACAGTAAAAATGACTTATTTATCTAAATTTTTAAATAAAGCGCTACCACAGCGCCCAGTGTAATGCTGAGTTCCAGCAATCATGTCAAATTAAGAAGAATGTTATTTCTTGGAGTCCAATTGTCTCATTTATCACATTTATAAGGTCAAAGTCCAAAATCAGTTCAATTAAGTCCCACAGTCAATCGTTTCACTGTTAAAAGCGATGCAACCTAGTAATATCAGAAAAATATCGCTAAATACATGTTGGTACGAATATGTGACGCAACCGTTGTAACTCAAACGGACTGATACCGTTAGAAAGTCAATGAAATGTAGTTTTTGAAACTGTCTCTATTTCTTCAGCGCGCGCTAACGGCTAGGATTGGTCCCACAGTAAAAATGACTTATTTATCTAAATTTTTAAATAAAGCGCTACCACAGCGCCAGTGTAATCGCTGAGTTCAAGCAATCATGTCAAATTAAGAAGAATGTTATTTCTTGGAGTCCAATTGTCTCATTTATCACATTTATAAGGTCAAAGTCCAAAATCAGTTCAATTAAGTCCCACAGTCAATCGTTTCACTGTTAAAAGCGATGCAACCTAGTAATATCAGAAAAATATCGCTAAATACATGTTGGTACGAATATGTGACGCAACCGTTGTAACTCAAACGGACTGATACCGTTAGAAAGTCAATGAAATGTAGTTTTTGAAACTGTCTCTATTTCTTCAGCGCGCGCTAACGGCTAGGATTGGTCCCACAGTAAAAAATGACTTATTTATCTAAATTTTTAAATAAAGCGCTACCACAGCGCCAGTGTAATGCTGAGTTCAGCAATCATGTCAAATTAAGAAGAATGTTATTTCTTGGAGTCCAATTGTCTCATTTATCACATTTATAAGGTCAAAGTCCAAAATCAGTTCAATTAAGTCCCACAGTCAATCGTTTCACTGTTAAAAGCGATGCAACCTAGTAATATCAGAAAATATCGCTAAATACATGTTGGTACGAATATGTGACGCAACCGTTGTAACTCAAACGGACTGATACCGTTAGAAAGTCAATGAAATGTAGTTTTTGAAACTGTCTCTATTTCTTCAGCGCGCGCTAACGGCTAGGATTGGTCCCACAGTAAAAAATGACTTATTTATCTAAATTTTTAAATAAAGCGCTACCACAGCGCCCAGTGTAATCGCTGAGTTTGTTATTTCTTGGAGTCCAATTGTCTCATTTATCACATTTATAAGGTCAAAGTCCAAAATCAGTTCAATTAAGTCCCACAGTCAATCGTTTCACTGTTAAAAGCGATGCAACCTAGTAATATCGGAAAAATATCGCTAAATACATGTTGGTACGAATATGTGACGCAACCGTTGTAACTCAAACGGACTGATACCGTTAGAAAGTCAATGAAATGTAGTTTTTGAAACTGTCTCTATTTCTTCAGCGCGCGCTAACGGCTAGGATTGGTCCCACAGTAAAAATGACTTATTTATCTAAATTTTAAATAAAGCGCTCCACAGCGCCAGTGTAATGCTGAGTTCCAGCAATCATGTCAAATTAAGAAGAATGTTATTTCTTGGAGTCCAATTGTCTCATTTATCACATTTATAAGGTCAAAGTCCAAAATCAGTTCAATTAAGTCCCACAGTCAATCGTTTCACTGTTAAAAGCGATGCAACCTATAATATCGAAAAATATCGCTAAATACATGTTGGTACGAATATGTGACGCAACCGTTGTAACTCAAACGGACTGATACCGTTAGAAAGTCAATGAAATGTAGTTTTTGAAACTGTCTCTATTTCTTCAGCGCGCGCTAACGGCTAGGATTGGTCCCACAGTAAAAAATGACTTATTTATCTAAATTTTTAAATAAAGCGCTACCACAGCGCCAGTGTAATGCTGAGTTCAGCAATCATGTCAAATTAAGAAGAATGTTATTTCTTGGAGTCCAATTGTCTCATTTATCACATTTATAAGGTCAAAGTCCAAAATCAGTTCAATTAAGTCCCACAGTCAATCGTTTCACTGTTAAAAGCGATGCAACCTAGTAATATCAGAAAAATATCGCTAAATACATGTTGGTACGAATATGTGACGCAACCGTTGTAACTCAAACGGACTGATACCGTTAGAAAGTCAATGAAATGTAGTTTTTGAAACTGTCTCTATTTCTTCAGCGCGCGCTAACGGCTAGGATTGGTCCCACAGTAAAAAATGACTTATTTATCTAAATTTTTAAATAAAGCGCTACCACAGGCCCAGTGTAATCGCTGAGTTCCAGCAATCATGTCAAATTAAGAAGAATGTTATTTCTTGGAGTCCAATTGTCTCATTTATCACATTTATAAGGTCAAAGTCCAAAATCAGTTCAATTAAGTCCCACAGTCAATCGTTTCACTGTTAAAAGCGATGCAACCTAGTAATATCAGAAAAATATCGCTAAATACATGTTGGTACGAATATGTGACGCAACCGTTGTAACTCAAACGGATTGATACCGTTAGAAAGTCAATGAAATGTAGTTTTTGAAACTGTCTCTATTTCTTCAGCGCGCGCTAACGGCTAGGATTGGTCCCACAGTAAAAATGACTTATTTATCTAAATTTTTAAATAAAGCGCTACCACAGCGCCAGTGTAATGCTGAGTTCAGCAATCATGTCAAATTAAGAAGAATGTTATTTCTTGGAGTCCAATTGTCTCATTTATCACATTTATAAGGTCAAAGTCCAAAATCAGTTCAATTAAGTCCCACAGTCAATCGTTTCACTGTTAAAAGCGATGCAACCTAGTAATATCAGAAAAATATCGCTAAATACATGTTGGTACGAATATGTGACGCAACCGTTGTAACTCAAACGGACTGATACCGTTAGAAAGTCAATGAAATGTAGTTTTTGAAACTGTCTCTATTTCTTCAGCGCGCGCTAACGGCTAGGATTGGTCCCACAGTAAAAATGACTTATTTATCTAAATTTTTAAATAAAGCGCTACCACAGCGCCAGTGTAATGCTGAGTTCAGCAATCATGTCAAATTAAGAAGAATGTTATTTCTTGGAGTCCAATTGTCTCATTTATCACATTTATAAGGTCAAAGTCCAAAATCAGTTCAATTAAGTCCCACAGTCAATCGTTTCACTGTTAAAAGCGATGCAACCTAGTAATA
Source organism: Hydractinia echinata (assembly GCA_030067915.1). Classification (NCBI taxonomy): domain Eukaryota; kingdom Metazoa; phylum Cnidaria; class Hydrozoa; order Anthoathecata; family Hydractiniidae; genus Hydractinia; species Hydractinia echinata. The sequence goes on along the minus strand of JASGCC010001180.1, from coordinate 23,029 downwards.
TCAGAAAAATATCGCTAAATACATGTTGGTACGAATATGTGACGCAACCGTTGTAACTGAAACGGACTGATACCGTTAGAAAGTCAATGAAATGTAGTTTTTGAAACTGTCTCTATTTCTTCAGCGCGCTAACGGCTAGCATTGGTTCCACAGTAAAAATGACTTATTTATCTAAATTTTTAAATAAAGCGCTACCACAGAGCCCAGTGTAATCGCTGAGTTCAGCAATCATGTCAAATTAAGAAGAATGTTATTTCTTGGAGTCCAATTGTCTCATTTATCACATTTATAAGGTCAAAGTCCAAAATCAGTTCAATTAAGTCCCACAGTCAATCGTTTCACTGTTAAAAGCGATGCAACCTAGTAATATCAGAAAAATATCGCTAAATACATGTTGGTACGAATATGTGTCTCAAATGTAGTAACTCAAACGGACTGATACCGTTAGAAATTCAATGAAATGTAGTTTTTGAAACTGTCTCTATTTCTTCAGCGCGCGCTAACGGCTAGGATTGGTCCCACAGTAAAAAATGACTTATTTATCTAAATTTTTAAATAAAGCGCTACCACAGCGCCAGTGTAATGCTGAGTTCCAGCAATCATGTCAAATTAAGAAGAATGTTATTTCTTGGAGTCCAATTGTCTCATTTATCACATTTATAAGGTCAAAGTCCAAAATCAGTTCAATTAAGTCCCACAGTCAATCGTTTCACTGTTAAAAGCGATGCAACCTAGTAATATCAAAAAATATCGCTAAATACATGTTGGTACGAATATGTGACGCAACCGTTGTAACTCAAACGGACTGATACCGTTAGAAAGTCAATGAAATGTAGTTTTTGAAACTGTCTCTATTTCTTCAGCGCGCGCTAACGGCTAGGATTGGTCCCACAGTAAAAATGACTTATTATCTAAATTTTAAATAAAGCGCTACCACAGCGCCAGTGTAATGCTGAGTTCAGCAATCATGTCAAATTAAGAAGAATGTTATTTCTTGGAGTCCAATTGTCTCATTTATCACATTTATAAGGTCAAAGTCCAAAATCAGTTCAATTAAGTCCCACAGTCAATCGTTTCACTGTTAAAAGCGATGCAACCTAGTAATATCAAAAAATATCGCTAAATACATGTTGGTACGAATATGTGACGCAACCGTTGTAACTCAAACGGATTGATACCGTTAGAAAGTCAATGAAATGTAGTTTTTGAAACTGTCTCTATTTCTTCAGCGCGCGCTAACGGCTAGGATTGGTCCCACAGTAAAAATGACTTTTATCTAAATTTTTAAATAAAGCGCACAGCGCCCAGTGTAATGCTGAGTTCCAGCAATCATGTCAAATTAAGAAGAATGTTATTTCTTGGAGTCCAATTGTCTCATTTATCACATTTATAAGGTCAAAGTCCAAAATCAGTTCAATTAAGTCCCACAGTCAATCGTTTCACTGTTAAAAGCGATGCAACCTAGTAATATCAGAAAAATATCGCTAAATACATGTTGGTACGAATATGTGACGCAACCGTTGTAACTCAAACGGATTGATACCGTTAGAAAGTCAATGAAATGTAGTTTTTGAAACTGTCTCTATTTCTTCAGCGCGCGCTAACGGCTAGGATTGGTCCCACAGTAAAAAATGACTTATTTATCTAAATTTTTAAATAAAGCGCTACCACAGCGCCCAGTGTAATGCTGAGTTCAGCAATCATGTCAAATTAAGAAGAATGTTATTTCTTGGAGTCCAATTGTCTCATTTATCACATTTATAAGGTCAAAGTCCAAAATCAGTTCAATTAAGTCCCACAGTCAATCGTTTCACTGTTAAAAGCGATGCAACCTAGTAATATCAAAAAATATCGCTAAATACATGTTGGTACGAATATGTGACGCAACCGTTGTAACTCAAACGGATTGATACCGTTAGAAAGTCAATGAAATGTAGTTTTTGAAACTGTCTCTATTTCTTCAGCGCGCGCTAACGGCTAGGATTGGTCCCACAGTAAAAATGACTTATTTATCTAAATTTTTAAATAAAGCGCTACCACAGCGCCAGTGTAATGCTGAGTTCCAGCAATCATGTCAAATTAAGAAGAATGTTATTTCTTGGAGTCCAATTGTCTCATTTATCACATTTATAAGGTCAAAGTCCAAAATCAGTTCAATTAAGTCCCACAGTCAATCGTTTCACTGTTAAAAGCGATGCAACCTAGTAATATCAGAAAAATATCGCTAAATACATGTTGGTACGAATATGTGACGCAACCGTTGTAACTCAAACGGACTGATACCGTTAGAAAGTCAATGAAATGTAGTTTTTGAAACTGTCTCTATTTCTTCAGCGCGCGCTAACGGCTAGGATTGGTCCCACAGTAAAAAATGACTTATTTATCTAAATTTTTAAATAAAGCGCTACCACAGCGCCCAGTGTAATGCTGAGTTCAGCAATCATGTCAAATTAAGAAGAATGTTATTTCTTGGAGTCCAATTGTCTCATTTATCACATTTATAAGGTCAAAGTCCAAAATCAGTTCAATTAAGTCCCACAGTCAATCGTTTCACTGTTAAAAGCGATGCAACCTAGTAATATCAAAAAATATCGCTAAATACATGTTGGTACGAATATGTGACGCAACCGTTGTAACTCAAACGGATTGATACCGTTAGAAAGTCAATGAAATGTAGTTTTTGAAACTGTCATCTATTTCTTCAGCGCGCGTAACGGCTAGGATTGTTCCCACAGTAAAAAATGACTTATTTATCTAAATTTTTAAATAAAGCGCTACCACAGCGCCCAGTGTAATCGCTGAGTTCCAGCAATCATGTCAAATTAAGAAGAATGTTATTTCTTGGAGTCCAATTGTCTCATTTATCACATTTATAAGGTTAAAGTCCAAAATCAGTTCAATTAAGTCCACAGTCAATCGTTTCACTGTTAAAAGCGATGCAACCTAGTAATATCAGAAAAATATCGCTAAACATGTTGGTACGAATATGTGACGCAACCGTTGTAACTCAAACGGACTGATACCGTTAGAAAGTCAATGAAATGTAGTTTTTGAAACTGTCTCTATTTCTTCAGCGCGCGCTAACGGCTAGGATTGGTCCCACAGTAAAAAATGACTTATTTATCTAAATTTTTAAATAAAGCGCTACCACAGCGCCCAGTGTAATCTGAGTTCCAGCAATCATGTCAAATTAAGAAGAATGTTATTTCTTGGTCCAATTGTCTCATTTATCACATTTATAAGGTCAAAGTCCAAAATCAGTTCAATTAAGTCCACAGTCAATCGTTTCACTGTTAAAAGCGATGCAACCTAGTAATATCAGAAAAATATCGCTAAATACATGTTGGTACGAATATGTGACGCAACCGTTGTAACTCAAACGGACTGATACCGTTAGAAAGTCAATGAAATGTAGTTTTTGAAACTGTCTCTATTTCTTCAGCGCGCGCTAACGGCTAGGATTGGTCCCACAGTAAAAAATGACTTATTTATCTAAATTTTTAAATAAAGCGCTACCACAGCGCCCAGTGTAATGCTGAGTTCCAGCAATCATGTCAAATTAAGAAGAATGTTATTTCTTGGAGTCCAATTGTCTCATTTATCACATTTATAAGGTCAAAGTCCAAAATCAGTTCAATTAAGTCCCACAGTCAATCGTTTCACTGTTAAAAGCGATGCAACCTAGTAATATCAGAAAAATATCGCTAAATACATGTTGGTACGAATATGTGACGCAACCGTTGTAACTCAAACGGATTGATACCGTTAGAAAGTCAATGAAATGTAGTTTTTGAAACTGTCTCTATTTATTCAGCGTGCGCTAACGGCTAGGACTGGTCCCACAGTAAAAAATGACTTATTTATCTAAATTTTTAAATAAAGCGCTACCACAGCGCCCAGTGTAATCGCTGAGTTCCAGTAATCATGTCAAATTAAGAAGAATGTTATTTCTTGGAGTCCAATTGTCTCATTTATCACATTTATAAGGTCAAAGTCCAAAATCAGTTCAATTAAGTCCCACGGTCAATCGTTTCACTGTTAAAAGCGATGCAACCTAGTAATATCAGAAAAATATCGCTAAATACATGTTGGTACGAATATGTGACGCAACCGTTGTAACTCAAACGGACTGATACCGTTAGAAAGTCAATGAAATGTAGTTTTTGAAACTGTCTCTATTTCTTCAGCGCGCGCTAACGGCTAGGATTGGTCCCACAGTACAAAATGACTTATTTATCTAAATTTTAAATAAAGCGCTACCACAGCGCCCAGTGTAATTGCTGAGTTCAAGCAATCATGTCAAATTAAGAAGAATGTTATTTCTTGGACTTCAATTGTCTCATTTATCATATTTATAAGATCAAAGTCCAAAATCAGTTCAATTAAGTCCCTCAGTCAATCGTTTCACTGTTAAAAGCGATGCAACCTAGTAATATCAGAAAAATATCGCTAAATACATGTTGGTACGAATATGTGACGCAACCGTTGTAACTCAAACGGATTGATACCGTTAGAAAGTCAATGAAATGTAGTTTTTGAAACTGTCTCTATTTCTTCAGCGCGCGCTAACGGCTAGGATTGGTCCCACAGTAAAAATGACTTATTTATCTAAATTTTTAAATAAAGCGCTACCACAGCGCCCAGTGTAATTGCTGAGTTCCAGCAATCATGTCAAATTAAGAAGAATGTTATTTCTTGGAGTCCAATTGTCTCATTTATCACATTTATAAGGTCAAAGTCCAAAATCAGTTCAATTAAGTCCCACAGTCAATCGTTTCACTGTTAAAAGCGATGCAACCTAGTAATATCAGAAAAATATCGCTAAATACATGTTGGTACGAATATTTGACGCAACCGTTGTAACTCAAACGGACTGATACCGTTAGAAAGTCAATGAAATGTAGTTTTTGAAACTGTCTCTATTTCTTCAGCGCGCGCTAACGGCTAGGATTGGTCCCACATGTAAAAAATGACTTATTTATCTAAATTTTTAAATAAAGCGCTACCACAGCGCCCAGTGTAATGCTGAGTTCCAGCAATCATGTCAAATTAAGAAGAATGTTATTTCTTGGAGTCCAATTGTCTCATTTATCACATTTATAAGGTCAAAGTCCAAAATCAGTTCAATTAAGTCCCACAGTCAATCGTTTCACTGTTAAAAGCGATGCAACCTAGTAATATCAGAAAAATATCGCTAAATACATGTTGGTACGAATATGTGACGCAACCGTTGTAACTCAAACGGATTGATACCGTTAGAAAGTCAATGAAATGTAGTTTTTGAAACTGTCTCTATTTCTTCAGCGCGCGCTAACGGCTAGGATTGGTCCACAGTAAAAAATGACTTATTTATCTAAATTTTTAAATAAAGCGCTACCACAGCGCCCAGTGTAATTGCTGAGTTCCAGCAATCATGTCAAATTAAGAAGAATGTTATTTCTTGGAGTCCAATTGTCTCATTTATCACATTTATAAGGTCAAAGTCCAAAATCAGTTCAATTAAGTCCCACAGTCAATCGTTTCACTGTTAAAAGCGATGCAACCTAGTAATATCAGAAAAATATCGCTAAATACATGTTGGTACGAATATGTGACGCAACCGTTGTAACTCAAACGGACTGATACCGTTAGAAAGTCAATGAAATGTAGTTTTTGAAACTGTCTCTATTTCTTCAGCGCGCGCTAACGGCTAGGATTGGTCCCACAGTAAAAATGACTTATTTATCTAAATTTTTAAATAAAGCGCTACCACAGCGCCCAGTGTAATTGCTGAGTTCCAGCAATCATGTCAAATTAAGAAGAATGTTATTTCTTGGAGTCCAATTGTCTCATTTATCACATTTATAAGGTCAAAGTCCAAAATCAGTTCAATTAAGTCCCACAGTCAATCGTTTCACTGTTAAAAGCGATGCAACCTAGTAATATCAGAAAAATATCGCTAAATACATGTTGGTACGAATATGTGACGCAACCGTTGTAACTCAAACGGATTGATACCGTTAGAAAGTCAATGAAATGTAGTTTTTGAAACTGTCTCTATTTCTTCAGCGCGCGCTAACGGCTAGGATTGGTCCCACAGTAAAAATGACTTATTTATCTAAATTTTTAAATAAAGCGCTACCACAGCGCCCAGTGTAATGCTGAGTTCCAGCAATCATGTCAAATTAAGAAGAATGTTATTTCTTGGAGTCCAATTGTCTCATTTATCACATTTATAAGGTCAAAGTCCAAAATCAGTTCAATTAAGTCCCACAGTCAATCGTTTCACTGTTAAAAGCGATGCAACCTAGTAATATCAGAAAAATATCGCTAAATACATGTTGGTACGAATATGTGACGCAACCGTTGTAACTCAAACGGATTGATACCGTTAGAAAGTCAATGAAATGTAGTTTTTGAAACTGTCTCTATTTCTTCAGCGCGCGCTAACGGCTAGGATTGGTCCCACAGTAAAAAATGACTTATTTATCTAAATTTTAAATAAAGCGCTACCACAGCGCCCAGTGTAATTGCTGAGTTCCAGCAATCATGTCAAATTAAGAAGAATGTTATTTCTTGGAGTCCAATTGTCTCATTTATCACATTTATAAGGTCAAAGTCCAAAATCAGTTCAATTAAGTCCCACAGTCAATCGTTTCACTGTTAAAAGCGATGCAACCTAGTAATATCAGAAAATATCGCTAAATACATGTTGGTACGAATATGTGACGCAACCGTTGTAACTCAAACGGACTGATACCGTTAGAAAGTCAATGAAATGTAGTTTTTGAAACTGTCTCTATTTCTTCAGCGCGCGCTAACGGCTAGGATTGGTCCCACAGTAAAAATGACTTATTTATCTAAATTTTAAATAAAGCGCTACCACAGCGCCCAGTGTAATTGCTGAGTTCCAGCAATCATGTCAAATTAAGAAGAATGTTATTTCTTGGAGTCCAATTGTCTCATTTATCACATTTATAAGGTCAAAGTCCAAAATCAGTTCAATTAAGTCCCACAGTCAATCGTTTCACTGTTAAAAGCGATGCAACCTAGTAATATCAGAAAAATATCGCTAAATACATGTTGGTACGAATATGTGACGCAACCGTTGTAACTCAAACGGATTGATACCGTTAGAAAGTCAATGAAATGTAGTTTTTGAAACTGTCTCTATTTCTTCAGCGCGCGCTAACGGCTAGGATTGGTCCCACAGTAAAAATGACTTATTTATCTAAATTTTTAAATAAAGCGCTACCACAGCGCCCAGTGTAATTGCTGAGTTCCAGCAATCATGTCAAATTAAGAAGAATGTTATTTCTTGGAGTCCAATTGTCTCATTTATCACATTTATAAGGTCAAAGTCCAAAATCAGTTCAATTAAGTCCCACAGTCAATCGTTTCACTGTTAAAAGCGATGCAACCTAGTAATATCAGAAAAATATCGCTAAATACATGTTGGTACGAATATGTGACGCAACCGTTGTAACTCAAACGGATTGATACCGTTAGAAAGTCAATGAAATGTAGTTTTTGAAACTGTCTCTATTTCTTCAGCGCGCCTAACGGCTAGGATTGGTCCCACAGTAAAAATGACTTATTTATCTAAATTTTTAAATAAAGCGCTACCACAGCGCCCAGTGTAATGCTGAGTTCCAGCAATCATGTCAAATTAAGAAGAATGTTATTTCTTGGAGTCCAATTGTCTCATTTATCACATTTATAAGGTCAAAGTCCAAAATCAGTTCAATTAAGTCCCACAGTCAATCGTTTCACTGTTAAAAGCGATGCAACCTAGTAATATCAGAAAAATATCGCTAAATACATGTTGGTACGAATATGTGACGCAACCGTTGTAACTCAAACGGACTGATACCGTTAGAAAGTCAATGAAATGTAGTTTTTGAAACTGTCTCTATTTCTTCAGCGCGCGCTAACGGCTAGGATTGGTCCCACAGTAAAAATGACTTATTTATCTAAATTTTAAATAAAGCGCTACCACAGCGCCCAGTGTAATTGCTGAGTTCCAGCAATCATGTCAAATTAAGAAGAATGTTATTTCTTGGAGTCCAATTGTCTCATTTATCACATTTATAAGGTCAAAGTCCAAAATCAGTTCAATTAAGTCCCACAGTCAATCGTTTCACTGTTAAAAGCGATGCAACCTAGTAATATCAGAAAAATATCGCTAAATACATTACGAAGTCAATGAAATGTAGTTTTTGAAACTGTCTCTATTTCTTCAGCGCGCGCTAACGGCTAGGATTGGTCCCACAGTAAAAATGACTTATTTATCTAAATTTTTAAATAAAGCGCTACCACAGCGCCCAGTGTAATGCTGAGTTCCAGCAATCATGTCAAATTAAGAAGAATGTTATTTCTTGGAGTCCAATTGTCTCATTTATCACATTTATAAGGTCAAAGTCCAAAATCAGTTCAATTAAGTCCCACAGTCAATCGTTTCACTGTTAAAAGCGATGCAACCTAGTAATATCAGAAAAATATCGCTAAATACATGTTGGTACGAATATGTGACGCAACCGTTGTAACTCAAACGGATTGATACCGTTAGAAAGTCAATGAAATGTAGTTTTTGAAACTGTCTCTATTTCTTCAGCGCGCGCTAACGGCTAGGATTGGTCCCACAGTAAAAATGACTTATTTATCTAAATTTTTAAATAAAGCGCTACCACAGCGCCCAGTGTAATGCTGAGTTCAGCAATCATGTCAAATTAAGAAGAATGTTATTTCTTGGAGTCCAATTGTCTCATTTATCACATTTATAAGGTCAAAGTCCAAAATCAGTTCAATTAAGTCCCACAGTCAATCGTTTCACTGTTAAAAGCGACGCAACCTAGTAATATCAGAAAAATATCGTTAAATACATGTTGGTACGAATATGTGACGCAACCGTTGTAACTCAAACGGACTGATACCGTTAGAAAGTCAATGAAATGTAGTTTTTGAAACTGTCTCTATTTCTTCAGCGCGCGCTAACGGCTAGGATTGGTCCCACAGTACAAAATGACTTATTTATCTAAATATTTAAATAAAGCGCTACCACAGCGCCCAGTGTAATTGCTGAGTTCCAGCAATCATGTCAAATTAAGAAGAATGTTATTTCTTGGAGTCCAATTGTCTCATTTATCACATTTATAAGGTCAAAGTCCAAAATCAGTTCAATAAAGTCCCACAGTCAATCGTTTCACTGTTAAAAGCGATGCAACCTAGTAATATCAGAAAAATATCGTTAAATACATTAGAAAGTCAATGAAATGTAGTTTTTGAAACTGTCTCTATTTCTTCAGCGCGCGCTAACGGCTAGGATTGGTCCCACAGTACAAAATGACTTATTTATCTAAATATTTAAATAAAGCGCTACCACAGCGCCCAGTGTAATTGCTGAGTTCCAGCAATCATGTCAAATTAAGAAGAATGTTATTTCTTGGAGTCCAATTGTCTCATTTATCACATTTATAAGGTCAACGTCCAAAATCAGTTCAATTAAGTCCCACAGTCAATCGTGTCACTGTTAAAAGCGATGCAACCTAGTAATATCAGAAAAATATGGCTAAACACATGTTGGTACGAATATGTGACGCAACCGTTGTAACTCAAACGGACTGATACCGTTAGAAAGTCAATGAAATGTAGTTTTTGAAACTGTCTCTATTTCTTCAGCGCGCGCTAACGGCTAGGATTGGTCCCACAGTAAAAATGACTTATTTATCTAAATTTTTAAATAAAGCGCTACCACAGCGCCCAGTGTAATGCTGAGTTCCAGCAATCATGTCAAATTAAGAAGAATGTTATTTCTTGGAGTCCAATTGTCTCATTTATCACATTTATAAGGTCAAAGTCCAAAATCAGTTCAATTAAGTCCCACAGTCAATCGTTTCACTGTTAAAAGCGATGCAACCTAGTAATATCAGAAAAATATCGCTAAATACATGTTGGTACGAATATGTGACGCAACCGTTGTAACTCAAACGGATTGATACCGTTAGAAAGTCAATGAAATGTAGTTTTTGAAACTGTCTCTATTTCTTCAGCGCGCGCTAACGGCTAGGATTGGTCCCACAGTAAAAATGACTTATTTATCTAAATTTTTAAATAAAGCGCTACCACAGCGCCCAGTGTAATGCTGAGTTCCAGCAATCATGTCAAATTAAGAAGAATGTTATTTCTTGGAGTCCAATTGTCTCATTTATCACATTTATAAGGTCAAAGTCCAAAATCAGTTCAATTAAGTCCCACAGTCAATCGTTTCACTGTTAAAAGCGATGCAACCTAGTAATATCAGAAAAATATCGCTAAATACATGTTGGTACGAATATGTGACGCAACCGTTGTAACTCAAACGGACTGATACCGTTAGAAAGTCAATGAAATGTAGTTTTTGAAACTGTCTCTATTTCTTCAGCGCGCGCTAACGGCTAGGATTGGTCCCACAGTAAAAATGACTTATTTATCTAAATTTTTAAATAAAGCGCTACCACAGCGCCCAGTGTAATGCTGAGTTCCAGCAATCATGTCAAATTAAGAAGAATGTTATTTCTTGGAGTCCAATTGTCTCATTTATCACATTTATAAGGTCAAAGTCCAAAATCAGTTCAATTAAGTCCCACAGTCAATCGTTTCACTGTTAAAAGCGATGCAACCTAGTAATATCAGAAAAATATCGCTAAATACATGTTGGTACGAATATGTGACGCAACCGTTGTAACTCAAACGGACTGATACCGTTAGAAAGTCAATGAAATGTAGTTTTTGAAACTGTCTCTATTTCTTCAGCGCGCGCTAACGGCTAGGATTGGTCCCACAGTAAAAATGACTTATTTATCTAAATTTTTAAATAAAGCGCTACCACAGCGCCCAGTGTAATGCTGAGTTCCAGCAATCATGTCAAATTAAGAAGAATGTTATTTCTTGGAGTCCAATTGTCTCATTTATCACATTTATAAGGTCAAAGTCCAAAATCAGTTCAATTAAGTCCCACAGTCAATCGTTTCACTGTTAAAAGCGATGCAACCTAGTAATATCAGAAAAATATCGCTAAATACATGTTGGTACGAATATGTGACGCAACCGTTGTAACTCAAACGGATTGATACCGTTAGAAAGTCAATGAAATGTAGTTTTTGAAACTGTCTCTATTTCTTCAGCGCGCGCTAACGGCTAGGATTGGTCCCACAGTAAAAATGACTTATTTATCTAAATTTTTAAATAAAGCGCTACCACAGCGCCCAGTGTAACTGCTGAGTTCAGCAATCATGTCAAATTAAGAAGAATGTTATTTCTTGGAGTCCAATTGTCTCATTTATCACATTTATAAGGTCAAAGTCCAAAATCAGTTCAATTAAGTCCCACAGTCAATCGTTTCACTGTTAAAAGCGATGCAACCTAGTAATATCAGAAAAATATCGCTAAATACATGTTGGTACGAATATGTGACGCAACCGTTGTAACTCAAACGGATTGATACCGTTAGAAAGTCAATGAAATGTAGTTTTTGAAACTGTCTCTATTTCTTCAGCGCGCGCTAACGGCTAGGATTGGTCCCACAGTAAAAAATGACTTATTTATCTAAATTTTTAAATAAAGCGCTACCACAGCGCCCAGTGTAACTGCTGAGTTCCAGCAATCATGTCAAATTAAGAAGAATGTTATTTCTTGGAGTCCAATTGTCTCATTTATCACATTTATAAGGTCAAAGTCCAAAATCAGTTCAATTAAGTCCCACAGTCAATCGTTTCACTGTTAAAAGCGATGCAACCTAGTAATATCAGAAAAATATCGCTAAATACATGTTGGTACGAATATGTGACGCAACCGTTGTAACTCAAACGGACTGATACCGTTAGAAAGTCAATGAAATGTAGTTTTTGAAACTGTCTCTATTTCTTCAGCGCGCGCTAACGGCTAGGATTGGTCCCACAGTAAAAATGACTTATTTATCTAAATTTTTAAATAAAGCGCTACCACAGCGCCCAGTGTAATCGCTGAGTTCCAGCAATCATGTCAAATTAAGAAGAATGTTATTTCTTGGAGTCCAATTGTCTCATTTATCACATTTATAAGGTCAAAGTCCAAAATCAGTTCAATTAAGTCCCACAGTCAATCGTTTCACTGTTAAAAGCGATGCAACCTAGTAATATCAGAAAAATATCGCTAAATACATGTTGGTACGAATATGTGACGCAACCGTTGTAACTCAAACGGATTGATACCGTTAGAAAGTCAATGAAATGTAGTTTTTGAAACTGTCTCTATTTCTTCAGCGCGCGCTAACGGCTAGGATTGGTCCCACAGTAAAAATGACTTATTTATCTAAATTTTTAAATAAAGCGCTACCACAGCGCCCAGTGTAATGCTGAGTTCCAGCAATCATGTCAAATTAAGAAGAATGTTATTTCTTGGAGTCCAATTGTCTCATTTATCACATTTATAAGGTCAAAGTCCAAAATCAGTTCAATTAAGTCCCACAGTCAATCGTTTCACTGTTAAAAGCGATGCAACCTAGTAATATCAGAAAAATATCGCTAAATACATGTTGGTACGAATATGTGACGCAACCGTTGTAACTCAAACGGATTGATACCGTTAGAAAGTCAATGAAATGTAGTTTTTGAAACTGTCTCTATTTCTTCAGCGCGCGCTAACGGCTAGGATTGGTCCCACAGTAAAAATGACTTATTTATCTAAATTTTTAAATAAAGCGCTACCACAGCGCCCAGTGTAATGCTGAGTTCCAGCAATCATGTCAAATTAAGAAGAATGTTATTTCTTGGAGTCCAATTGTCTCATTTATCACATTTATAAGGTCAAAGTCCAAAATCAGTTCAATTAAGTCCCACAGTCAATCGTTTCACTGTTAAAAGCGATGCAACCTAGTAATATCAGAAAAATATCGCTAAATACATGTTGGTACGAATATGTGACGCAACCGTTGTAACTCAAACGGATTGATACCGTTAGAAAGTCAATGAAATGTAGTTTTTGAAACTGTCTCTATTTCTTCAGCGCGCGCTAACGGCTAGGATTGGTCCCACAGTAAAAATGACTTATTTATCTAAATTTTTAAATAAAGCGCTACCACAGCGCCCAGTGTAATGCTGAGTTCCAGCAATCATGTCAAATTAAGAAGAATGTTATTTCTTGGAGTCCAATTGTCTCATTTATCACATTTATAAGGTCAAAGTCCAAAATCAGTTCAATTAAGTCCCACAGTCAATCGTTTCACTGTTAAAAGCGATGCAACCTAGTAATATCAGAAAAATATCGCTAAATACATGTTGGTACGAATATGTGACGCAACCGTTGTAACTCAAACGGACTGATACCGTTAGAAAGTCAATGAAATGTAGTTTTTGAAACTGTCTCTATTTCTTCAGCGCGCGCTAACGGCTAGGATTGGTCCCACAGTAAAAAATGACTTATTTATCTAAATTTTTAAATAAAGCGCTACCACAGCGCCCAGTGTAATGCTGAGTTCCAGCAATCATGTCAAATTAAGAAGAATGTTATTTCTTGGAGTCCAATTGTCTCATTTATCACATTTATAAGGTCAAAGTCCAAAATCAGTTCAATTAAGTCCCACAGTCAATCGTTTCACTGTTAAAAGCGATGCAACCTAGTAATATCAGAAAAATATCGCTAAATACATGTTGGTACGAATATGTGACGCAACCGTTGTAACTCAAACGGACTGATACCGTTAGAAAGTCAATGAAATGTAGTTTTTGAAACTGTCTCTATTTCTTCAGCGCGCGCTAACGGCTAGGATTGGTCCCACAGTAAAAATGACTTATTTATCTAAATTTTTAAATAAAGCGCTGCCACAGCGCCCAGTGTAATGCTGAGTTCCAGCAATCATGTCAAATTAAGAAGAATGTTATTTCTTGGAGTCCAATTGTCTCATTTATCACATTTATAAGGTCAAAGTCCAAAATCAGTTCAATTAAGTCCCACAGTCAATCGTTTCACTGTTAAAAGCGATGCAACCTAGTAATATCAGAAAAATATCGCTAAATACATGTTGGTACGAATATGTGACGCAACCGTTGTAACTCAAACGGACTGATACCGTTAGAAAGTCAATGAAATGTAGTTTTTGAAACTGTCTCTATTTCTTCAGCGCGCGCTAACGGCTAGGATTGGACCCACAGTAAAAATGACTTATTTATCTAAATTTTTAAATAAAGCGCTACCACAGCGCCCAGTGTAATTGCTGAGATCCAGCAATCATGTCAAATTAAGAAGAATGTTATTTCTTGGAGTCCAATTGTCTCATTTATCACATTTATAAGGTCAAAGTCCAAAATCAGTTCAATTAAGTCCCACAGTCAATCGTTTCACTGTTAAAAGCGATGCAACCTAGTAATATCAGAAAAATATCGCTAAATACATGTTGGTACGAATATGTGACGCAACCGTTGTAACTCAAACGGACTGATACCGTTAGAAAGTCAATGAAATGTAGTTTTTGAAACTGTCTCTATTTCTTCAGCGCGCGCTAACGGCTAGGATTGGTCCCACAGTAAAAAATGACTTATTTATCTAAATTTTTAAATAAAGCGCTGCCACAGCGCCCAGTGTAATCGCTGAGTTCCAGCAATCATGTCAAATTAAGAAGAATGTTATTTCTTGGAGTCCAATTGTCTCATTTATCACATTTATAAGGTCAAAGTCCAAAATCAGTTCAATTAAGTCCCACAGTCAATCGTTTCACTGTTAAAAGCGATGCAACCTAGTAATATCAGAAAAATATCGCTAAATACATGTTGGTACGAATATGTGACGCAACCGTTGTAACTCAAACGGACTGATACCGTTAGAAAGTCAATGAAATGTAGTTTTTGAAACTGTCTCTATTTCTTCAGCGCGCGCTAACGGCTAGGATTGGTCCCACAGTAAAAATGACTTATTTATCTAAATTTTTAAATAAAGCACTACCACAGCGCCCAGTGTAACTGCTGAGTTCGAGCAATCATGTCAAATTAAGAAGAATGTTATTTCTTGGAGTCCAATTGTCTCATTTATCACATTTATAAGGTCAAAGTCCAAAATCAGTTCAATTAAGTCCCACAGTCAATCGTTTCACTGTTAAAAGCGATGCAACCTAGTAATATCAGAAAAATATCGCTAAATACATGTTGGTACGAATATGTGACGCAACCGTTGTAACTCAAACGGATTGATACCGTTAGAAAGTCAATGAAATGTAGTTTTTGAAACTGTCTCTATTTCTTCAGCGCGCGCTAACGGCTAGGATTGGTCCCACAGTAAAAATGACTTATTTATCTAAATTTTTAAATAAAGCGCTACCACAGCGCCCAGTGTAATCGCTGAGTTCCAGCAATCATGTCAAATTAAGAAGAATGTTATTTCTTGGAGTCCAATTGTCTCATTTATCACATTTATAAGGTCAAAGTCCAAAATCAGTTCAATTAAGTCCCACAGTCAATCGTTTCACTGTTAAAAGCGATGCAACCTAGTAATATCAGAAAAATATCGCTAAATACATGTTGGTACGAATATGTGACGCAACCGTTGTAACTCAAACGGACTGATACCGTTAGAAAGTCAATGAAATGTAGTTTTTGAAACTGTCTCTATTTCTTCAGCGCGCGCTAACGGCTAGGATTGGTCCCACAGTAAAAAATGACTTATTTATCTAAATTTTTAAATAAAGCGCTACCACAGCGCCCAGTGTAATGCTGAGTTCCAGCAATCATGTCAAATTAAGAAGAATGTTATTTCTTGGAGTCCAATTGTCTCATTTATCACATTTATAAGGTCAAAGTCCAAAATCAGTTCAATTAAGTCCCACAGTCAATCGTTTCACTGTTAAAAGCGATGCAACCTAGTAATATCAGAAAAATATCGCTAAATACATGTTGGTACGAATATGTGACGCAACCGTTGTAACTCAAACGGATTGATACCGTTAGAAAGTCAATGAAATGTAGTTTTTGAAACTGTCTCTATTTCTTCAGCGCGCGCTAACGGCTAGGATTGGTCCCACAGTAAAAAATGACTTATTTATCTAAATTTTTAAATAAAGCGCTACCACAGCGCCCAGTGTAATGCTGAGTTCCAGCAATCATGTCAAATTAAGAAGAATGTTATTTCTTGGAGTCCAATTGTCTCATTTATCACATTTATAAGGTCAAAGTCCAAAATCAGTTCAATTAAGTCCCACAGTCAATCGTTTCACTGTTAAAAGCGATGCAACCTAGTAATATCAGAAAAATATCGCTAAATACATGTTGGTACGAATATGTGACGCAACCGTTGTAACTCAAACGGATTGATACCGTTAGAAAGTCAATGAAATGTAGTTTTTGAAACTGTCTCTATTTCTTCAGCGCGCGCTAACGGCTAGGATTGGTCCCACAGTAAAAAATGACTTATTTATCTAAATTTTTAAATAAAGCGCTACCACAGCGCCCAGTGTAATGCTGAGTTCCAGCAATCATGTCAAATTAAGAAGAATGTTATTTCTTGGAGTCCAATTGTCTCATTTATCACATTTATAAGGTCAAAGTCCAAAATCAGTTCAATTAAGTCCCACAGTCAATCGTTTCACTGTTAAAAGCGATGCAACCTAGTAATATCAGAAAAATATCGCTAAATACATGTTGGTACGAATATGTGACGCAACCGTTGTAACTCAAACGGATTGATACCGTTAGAAAGTCAATGAAATGTAGTTTTTGAAACTGTCTCTATTTCTTCAGCGCGCGCTAACGGCTAGGATTGGTCCCACAGTAAAAATGACTTATTTATCTAAATTTTTAAATAAAGCGCTACCACAGCGCCCAGTGTAATGCTGAGTTCCAGCAATCATGTCAAATTAAGAAGAATGTTATTTCTTGGAGTCCAATTGTCTCATTTATCACATTTATAAGGTCAAAGTCCAAAATCAGTTCAATTAAGTCCCACAGTCAATCGTTTCACTGTTAAAAGCGATGCAACCTAGTAATATCAGAAAAATATCGCTAAATACATGTTGGTACGAATATGTGACGCAACCGTTGTAACTCAAACGGACTGATACCGTTAGAAAGTCAATGAAATGTAGTTTTTGAAACTGTCTCTATTTCTTCAGCGCGCGCTAACGGCTAGGATTGGTCCCACAGTAAAAATGACTTATTTATCTAAATTTTTAAATAAAGCGCTACCACAGCGCCCAGTGTAATGCTGAGTTCCAGCAATCATGTCAAATTAAGAAGAATGTTATTTCTTGGAGTCCAATTGTCTCATTTATCACATTTATAAGGTCAAAGTCCAAAATCAGTTCAATTAAGTCCCACAGTCAATCGTTTCACTGTTAAAAGCGATGCAACCTAGTAATATCAGAAAAATATCGCTAAATACATGTTGGTACGAATATGTGACGCAACCGTTGTAACTCAAACGGATTGATACCGTTAGAAAGTCAATGAAATGTAGTTTTTGAAACTGTCTCTATTTCTTCAGCGCGCGCTAACGGCTAGGATTGGTCCCACAGTAAAAAATGACTTATTTATCTAAATTTTTAAATAAAGCGCTACCACAGCGCCCAGTGTAATGCTGAGTTCCAGCAATCATGTCAAATTAAGAAGAATGTTATTTCTTGGAGTCCAATTGTCTCATTTATCACATTTATAAGGTCAAAGTCCAAAATCAGTTCAATTAAGTCCCACAGTCAATCGTTTCACTGTTAAAAGCGATGCAACCTAGTAATATCAGAAAAATATCGCTAAATACATGTTGGTACGAATATGTGACGCAACCGTTGTAACTCAAACGGACTGATACCGTTAGAAAGTCAATGAAATGTAGTTTTTGAAACTGTCTCTATTTCTTCAGCGCGCGCTAACGGCTAGGATTGGTCCCACAGTAAAAATGACTTATTTATCTAAATTTTTAAATAAAGCGCTACCACAGCGCCCAGTGTAACGCTGAGTTCCAGCAATCATGTCAAATTAAGAAGAATGTTATTTCTTGGAGTCCAATTGTCTCATTTATCACATTTATAAGGTCAAAGTCCAAAATCAGTTCAATTAAGTCCCACAGTCAATCGTTTCACTGTTAAAAGCGATGCAACCTAGTAATATCAGAAAAATATCGCTAAATACATGTTGGTACGAATATGTGACGCAACCGTTGTAACTCAAACGGACTGATACCGTTAGAAAGTCAATGAAATGTAGTTTTTGAAACTGTCTCTATTTCTTCAGCGCGCGCTAACGGCTAGGATTGGTCCCACAGTAAAAAATGACTTATTTATCTAAATTTTTAAATAAAGCGCTACCACAGCGCCCAGTGTAATGCTGAGTTCCAGCAATCATGTCAAATTAAGAAGAATGTTATTTCTTGGAGTCCAATTGTCTCATTTATCACATTTATAAGGTCAAAGTCCAAAATCAGTTCAATTAAGTCCCACAGTCAATCGTTTCACTGTTAAAAGCGATGCAACCTAGTAATATCAGAAAAATATCGCTAAATACATGTTGGTACGAATATGTGACGCAACCGTTGTAACTCAAACGGACTGATACCGTTAGAAAGTCAATGAAATGTAGTTTTTGAAACTGTCTCTATTTCTTCAGCGCGCGCTAACGGCTAGGATTGGTCCCACAGTAAAAAATGACTTATTTATCTAAATTTTTAAATAAAGCGCTACCACAGCGCCCAGTGTAATGCTGAGTTCCAGCAATCATGTCAAATTAAGAAGAATGTTATTTCTTGGAGTCCAATTGTCTCATTTATCACATTTATAAGGTCAAAGTCCAAAATCAGTTCAATTAAGTCCCACAGTCAATCGTTTCACTGTTAAAAGCGATGCAACCTAGTAATATCAGAAAAATATCGCTAAATACATGTTGGTACGAATATGTGACGCAACCGTTGTAACTCAAACGGACTGATACCGTTAGAAAGTCAATGAAATGTAGTTTTTGAAACTGTCTCTATTTCTTCAGCGCGCGCTAACGGCTAGGATTGGTCCCACAGTAAAAATGACTTATTTATCTAAATTTTTAAATAAAGCGCTACCACAGCGCCCAGTGTAATGCTGAGTTCCAGCAATCATGTCAAATTAAGAAGAATGTTATTTCTTGGAGTCCAATTGTCTCATTTATCACATTTATAAGGTCAAAGTCCAAAATCAGTTCAATTAAGTCCCACAGTCAATCGTTTCACTGTTAAAAGCGATGCAACCTAGTAATATCAGAAAAATATCGCTAAATACATGTTGGTACGAATATGTGACGCAACCGTTGTAACTCAAACGGACTGATACCGTTAGAAAGTCAATGAAATGTAGTTTTTGAAACTGTCTCTATTTCTTCAGCGCGCGCTAACGGCTAGGATTGGTCCCACAGTAAAAAATGACTTATTTATCTAAATTTTTAAATAAAGCGCTACCACAGCGCCCAGTGTAATTGCTGAGTTCCAGCAATCATGTCAAATTAAGAAGAATGTTATTTCTTGGAGTCCAATTGTCTCATTTATCACATTTATAAGGTCAAAGTCCAAAATCAGTTCAATTAAGTCCCACAGTCAATCGTTTCACTGTTAAAAGCGATGCAACCTAGTAATATCAGAAAAATATCGCTAAATACATGTTGGTACGAATATGTGACGCAACCGTTGTAACTCAAACGGACTGATACCGTTAGAAAGTCAATGAAATGTAGTTTTTGAAACTGTCTCTATTTCTTCAGCGCGCTAACGGCTAGGATTGGTCCCACAGTAAAAATGACTTATTTATCTAAATTTTTAAATAAAGCGCTACCACAGCGCCCAGTGTAACGCTGAGTTCCAGCAATCATGTCAAATTAAGAAGAATGTTATTTCTTGGAGTCCAATTGTCTCATTTATCACATTTATAAGGTCAAAGTCCAAAATCAGTTCAATTAAGTCCCACAGTCAATCGTTTCACTGTTAAAAGCGATGCAACCTAGTAATATCAGAAAAATATCGCTAAATACATGTTGGTACGAATATGTGACGCAACCGTTGTAACTCAAACGGACTGATACCGTTAGAAAGTCAATGAAATGTAGTTTTTGAAACTGTCTCTATTTCTTCAGCGCGCGCTAACGGCTAGGATTGGTCCCACAGTAAAAAATGACTTATTTATCTAAATTTTTAAATAAAGCGCTACCACAGCGCCCAGTGTAATGCTGAGTTCCAGCAATCATGTCAAATTAAGAAGAATGTTATTTCTTGGAGTCCAATTGTCTCATTTATCACATTTATAAGGTCAAAGTCCAAAATCAGTTCAATTAAGTCCCACAGTCAATCGTTTCACTGTTAAAAGCGATGCAACCTAGTAATATCAGAAAAATATCGCTAAATACATGTTGGTACGAATATGTGACGCAACCGTTGTAACTCAAACGGACTGATACCGTTAGAAAGTCAATGAAATGTAGTTTTTGAAACTGTCTCTATTTCTTCAGCGCGCGCTAACGGCTAGGATTGGTCCCACAGTAAAAATGACTTATTTATCTAAATTTTTAAATAAAGCGCTACACACGCCCAGTGTAATGCTGAGTTCCAGCAATCATGTCAAATTAAGAAGAATGTTATTTCTTGGAGTCCAATTGTCTCATTTATCACATTTATAAGGTCAAAGTCCAAAATCAGTTCAATTAAGTCCCACAGTCAATCGTTTCACTGTTAAAAGCGATGCAACCTAGTAATATCAGAAAAATATCGCTAAATACATGTTGGTACGAATATGTGACGCAACCGTTGTAACTCAAACGGACTGATACCGTTAGAAAGTCAATGAAATGTAGTTTTTGAAACTGTCTCTATTTCTTCAGCGCGCGCTAACGGCTAGGATTGGTCCCACAGTAAAAAATGACTTATTTATCTAAATTTTTAAATAAAGCGCTACCACAGCGCCCAGTGTAACGCTGAGTTCCAGCAATCATGTCAAATTAAGAAGAATGTTATTTCTTGGAGTCCAATTGTCTCATTTATCACATTTATAAGGTCAAAGTCCAAAATCAGTTCAATTAAGTCCCACAGTCAATCGTTTCACTGTTAAAAGCGATGCAACCTAGTAATATCAGAAAAATATCGCTAAATACATGTTGGTACGAATATGTGACGCAACCGTTGTAACTCAAACGGACTGATACCGTTAGAAAGTCAATGAAATGTAGTTTTTGAAACTGTCTCTATTTCTTCAGCGCGCGCTAACGGCTAGGATTGGTCCCACAGTAAAAAATGACTTATTTATCTAAATTTTTAAATAAAGCGCTACCACAGCGCCCAGTGTAATGCTGAGTTCCAGCAATCATGTCAAATTAAGAAGAATGTTATTTCTTGGAGTCCAATTGTCTCATTTATCACATTTATAAGGTCAAAGTCCAAAATCAGTTCAATTAAGTCCCACAGTCAATCGTTTCACTGTTAAAAGCGATGCAACCTAGTAATATCAGAAAAATATCGCTAAATACATGTTGGTACGAATATGTGACGCAACCGTTGTAACTCAAACGGACTGATACCGTTAGAAAGTCAATGAAATGTAGTTTTTGAAACTGTCTCTATTTCTTCAGCGCGCGCTAACGGCTAGGATTGGTCCCACAGTAAAAAATGACTTATTTATCTAAATTTTTAAATAAAGCGCTACCACAGCGCCCAGTGTAATTGCTGAGTTCCAGCAATCATGTCAAATTAAGAAGAATGTTATTTCTTGGAGTCCAATTGTCTCATTTATCACATTTATAAGGTCAAAGTCCAAAATCAGTTCAATTAAGTCCCACAGTCAATCGTTTCACTGTTAAAAGCGATGCAACCTAGTAATATCAGAAAAATATCGCTAAATACATGTTGGTACGAATATGTGACGCAACCGTTGTAACTCAAACGGACTGATACCGTTAGAAAGTCAATGAAATGTAGTTTTTGAAACTGTCTCTATTTCTTCAGCGCGCGCTAACGGCTAGGATTGGTCCCACAGTAAAAAATGACTTATTTATCTAAATTTTTAAATAAAGCGCTACCACAGCGCCCAGTGTAATGCTGAGTTCCAGCAATCATGTCAAATTAAGAAGAATGTTATTTCTTGGAGTCCAATTGTCTCATTTATCACATTTATAAGGTCAAAGTCCAAAATCAGTTCAATTAAGTCCCACAGTCAATCGTTTCACTGTTAAAAGCGATGCAACCTAGTAATATCAAAAATATCGCTAAATACATGTTGGTACGAATATGTGACGCAACCGTTGTAACTCAAACGGACTGATACCGTTAGAAAGTCAATGAAATGTAGTTTTTGAAACTGTCTCTATTTCTTCAGCGCGCGCTAACGGCTAGGATTGGTCCCACAGTAAAAAATGACTTATTTATCTAAATTTTTAAATAAAGCGCTACCACAGCGCCCAGTGTAATGCTGAGTTCCAGCAATCATGTCAAATTAAGAAGAATGTTATTTCTTGGAGTTCAAATTGTCTCATTTATCACATTTATAAGGTCAAAGTCCAAAATCAGTTCAATTAAGTCCCACAGTCAATCGTTTCACTGTTAAAAGCGATGCAACCTAGTAATATCAGAAAAATATCGCTAAATACATGTTGGTACGAATATGTGACGCAACCGTTGTAACTCAAACGGATTGATACCGTTAGAAAGTCAATGAAATGTAGTTTTTGAAACTGTCTCTATTTCTTCAGCGCGCGCTAACGGCTAGGATTGGTCCCACAGTAAAAATGACTTATTTATCTAAATTTTAAATAAAGCGCTACCACAGCGCCCAGTGTAATTGCTGAGTTCAAGCAATCATGTCAAATTAAGAAGAATGTTATTTCTTGGAGTCCAATTGTCTCATTTATCACATTTATAAGGTCAAAGTCCAAAATCAGTTCAATTAAGTCCCACAGTCAATCGTTTCACTGTTAAAAGCGATGCAACCTAGTAATATCAGAAAAATATCGCTAAATACATGTTGGTACGAATATGTGACGCAACCGTTGTAACTCAAACGGATTGATACCGTTAGAAGTCAATGAAATGTAGTTTTTGAAAACTGTCTCTATTTCTT
>JASGCC010001179.1:0-41546 GCA_030067915.1 Hydractinia echinata | reverse complement strand
AAATCAGTTCAATTAAAGTCCACAGTCATTATCGTTTCACTGTTAAAAGCGATGCAACTAGTAATATCAGAAAAAATATCGCTAAATACATGTTGGTACAATATGTGACGCAACCGTTGTACTCAAACGGACTGATACCGTTAGAAAGTCAATGAAATGTAGTTTTTGAAACTGTCTCTATTTCTTCAGCGCACGCTAACGGCTAGGATTGGTCCCCACAGTGAAAAATGACTTATTTATCTAAATTTTTAAATAAAGCGCTACCTCAGCGCCCAGTGTAATTGCTGAGTTCCAGCAATCATGTCAAATTAAGAAGAATGTATTTCTTTGGAGTCCAATTGTCTCATTTATCACATTTATAAGGTCAAAGTCCAAAATCAGTTTTCATGTATTAGTCCCACAGTCAATCGTTTCACTGTTAAAAGCGATGCAACCTAGTAATATCAGAAAAATATCGCTAATACATGTTGGTACGAATATGTGACGCAACCGTTGTAACTCAAACGGACTGATACCGTTAGAAAGTCAATGAAATGTAGTTTTTGAAACTGTCTCTATTTCTTCAGCGCGCGCTAACGGCTAGGATTGGTCCCACAGTAAAAATGACTTATTTATCTAAAATTTTTAAATAAAGCGCTACCCAGCGCCCAGTGTAATTGCTGAGTTCCAGCAATCATGTCAAATTAAGAAGAATGTATTTCTTGGAGTCCAATTGTCTCATTTATCACATTTATAAGGTCAAAGTCCAAAATCAGTTCAATTAAGTCCCACAGTCAATCGTTTCACTGTTAAAAGCGATGCAACCTAGTAATATCAGAAAAATATCGCTAATACATGTTGGTACGAATATGTGACGCAACCGTTGTAACTCAAACGGACTGATACCGTTAGAAAGTCAATGAAATGTAGTTTTTGAAACTGTCTCTATTTCTTCAGCGCGCGCTAACGGCTAGGATTGGTCCCACAGTAAAAAATGACTTATTTATCTAAATTTTAAATAAAGCGCTACCACAGCGCCCAGTGTAATTGCTGAGTTCCAGCAATCATGTCAAATTAAGAAGAATGTTATTTCTTGGAGTCCAATTGTCTCATTTATCACATTTATAAGGTCAAAGTCCAAAATCAGTTCAATTAAGTCCCACAGTCAATCGTTTCACTGTTAAAAGCGATGCAACCTAGTAATATCAGAAAAATATCGCTAAATACATGTTGGTACGAATATGTGACGCAACCGTTGTAACTCAAACGGACTGATACCGTTAGAAAGGTCAATGAAATGTAGTTTTTGAAACTGTCTCTATTTCTTCAGCGCGCGCCTAACGGCTAGGATTGGTCCCACAGTAAAAAATGACTTATTTATCTAAATTTTTAAATAAAGCGCTACCACAGCGCCCAGTGTAATTGCTGAGTTCCAGCAATCATGTCAAATTAAGAAGAATGTTATTTCTTGGAGTCCAATTGTCTCATTTATCACATTTATAAGGTCAAAGTCCAAAATCAGTTCAATTAAGTCCCACAGTCAATCGTTTCACTGTTAAAAGCGATGCAACCTAGTAATATCAGAAAAATATCGCTAAATACATGTTGGTACGAATATGTGACGCAACCGTTGTAACTCAAACGGACTGATACCGTTAGAAAGTCAATGAAATGTAGTTTTTGAAACTGTCTCTATTTCTTCAGCGCGCGCTAACAGCTAGGATTGGTCCCACAGTGAAAATGACTTATTTATCTAAATTTTAAATAAAGCGCTACCACAGCGCCCAGTGTAATTGCTGAGTTCCAGCAATCATGTCAAATTAAGAAGAATGTTATTTCTTGGAGTCCAATTGTCTCATTTATCACATTATAAGGTCAAAGTCCAAAATCAGTTCAATTAAGTCCCACAGTCAATCGTTTCACTGTTAAAAGCGATGCAACCTAGTAATGTCAGAAAAATATCGCTAAATACATGTTGGTACGAATATGTGACGCAACCGTTGTAACTCAAACGGACTGATACCGTTAGAAAGTCAATGAAATGTAGTTTTTGAAACTGTCTCTATTTCTTCAGCGCGCGCTAACGGCTAGGATTGGTCCCACAGTAAAAATGACTTATTTATCTAAATTTTTAAATAAAGCGCTACCACAGCGCCCAGTGTAATTGCTGAGTTCCAGCAATCATGTCAAATTAAGAAGAATGTTATTTCTTGGAGTCCAATTGTCTCATTTATCACATTTATAAGGTCAAAGTCCAAAATCAGTTCAATTAAGTCCCACAGTCAATCGTTTCACTGTTAAAAGCGATGCAACCTAGTAATATCAGAAAAATATCGCTAAATACATGTTGGTACGAATATGTGACGCAACCGTTGTAACTCAAACGGACTGATACCGTTAGAAAGTCAATGAAATGTAGTTTTTGAAACTGTCTCTATTTCTTCAGCGCGCGCTAACGGCTAGGATTGGTCCCACAGTAAAAAATGACTTATTTATCTAAATTTTTAAATAAAGCGCTACCACAGCGCCCAGTGTAATTGCTGAGTTCCAGCAATCATGTCAAATTAAGAAGAATGTTATTTCTTGGAGTCCAATTGTCTCATTTATCACATTTATAAGGTCAAAAGTCCAAAATCAGTTCAATTAAGTCCCACAGTCAATCGTTTCACTGTTAAAAGCGATGCAACCTAGTAATATCAGAAAAATATCGCTAAATACATGTTGGTACGAATATGTGACGCAACCGTTGTAACTCAAACGGACTGATACCGTTAGAAAGTCAATGAAATGTAGTTTTTGAAACTGTCTCTATTTCTTCAGCGCGCGCTAACGGCTAGGATTGGTCCCACAGTAAAAAATGACTTATTTATCTAAATTTTTAAATAAAGCGCTACCACAGCGCCCAGTGTAATTGCTGAGTTCCAGCAATCATGTCAAATTAAGAAGAATGTTATTTCTTGGAGTCCAATTGTCTCATTTATCACATTTATAAGGTCAAAGTCCAAAATCAGTTCAATTAAGTCCCACAGTCAATCGTTTCACTGTTAAAAGCGATGCAACCTAGTAATATCAGAAAAATATCGCTAAATACATGTTGGTACGAATATGTGACGCAACCGTTGTAACTCAAACGGACTGATACCGTTAGAAAGTCAATGAAATGTAGTTTTTGAAACTGTCTCTATTTCTTCAGCGCGCGCTAACGGCTAGGATTGGTCCCACAGTAAAAAATGACTTATTTATCTAAATTTTTAAATAAAGCGCTACCACAGCGCCCAGTGTAATTGCTGAGTTCCAGCAATCATGTCAAATTAAGAAGAATGTTATTTCTTGGAGTCCAATTGTCTCATTTATCACATTTATAAGGTCAAAGTCCAAAATCAGTTCAATTAAGTCCCACAGTCAATCGTTTCACTGTTAAAAGCGATGCAACCTAGTAATATCAGAAAAATATCGCTAAATACATGTTGGTACGAATATGTGACGCAACCGTTGTAACTCAAACGGACTGATACCGTTAGAAAGTCAATGAAATGTAGTTTTTGAAACTGTCTCTATTTCTTCAGCGCGCGCTAACGGCTAGGATTGGTCCCACAGTAAAAAATGACTTATTTATCTAAATTTTTAAATAAAGCGCTACCACAGCGCCCAGTGTAATTGCTGAGTTCCAGCAATCATGTCAAATTAAGAAGAATGTTATTTCTTGGAGTCCAATTGTCTCATTTATCACATTTATAAGGTCAAAGTCCAAAATCAGTTCAATTAAGTCCCACAGTCAATCGTTTCACTGTTAAAAGCGATGCAACCTAGTAATATCAGAAAAATATCGCTAAATACATGTTGGTACGAATATGTGACGCAACCGTTGTAACTCAAACGGACTGATACCGTTAGAAAGTCAATGAAATGTAGTTTTTGAAACTGTCTCTATTTCTTCAGCGCGCGCTAACGGCTAGGATTGGTCCCACAGTAAAAAATGACTTATTTATCTAAATTTTTAAATAAAGCGCTACCACAGCGCCCAGTGTAATTGCTGAGTTCCAGCAATCATGTCAAATTAAGAAGAATGTTATTTCTTGGAGTCCAATTGTCTCATTTATCACATTTATAAGGTCAAAGTCCAAAATCAGTTCAATTAAGTCCCACAGTCAATCGTTTCACTGTTAAAAGCGATGCAACCTAGTAATATCAGAAAAATATCGCTAAATACATGTTGGTACGAATATGTGACGCAACCGTTGTAACTCAAACGGACTGATACCGTTAGAAAGTCAATGAAATGTAGTTTTTGAAACTGTCTCTATTTCTTCAGCGCGCGCTAACGGCTAGGATTGGTCCCACAGTAAAAAATGACTTATTTATCTAAATTTTTAAATAAAGCGCTACCACAGCGCCCAGTGTAATTGCTGAGTTCCAGCAATCATGTCAAATTAAGAAGAATGTTATTTCTTGGAGTCCAATTGTCTCATTTATCACATTTATAAGGTCAAAGTCCAAAATCAGTTCAATTAAGTCCCACAGTCAATCGTTTCACTGTTAAAAGCGATGCAACCTAGTAATATCAGAAAAATATCGCTAAATACATGTTGGTACGAATATGTGACGCAACCGTTGTAACTCAAACGGACTGATACCGTTAGAAAGTCAATGAAATGTAGTTTTTGAAACTGTCTCTATTTCTTCAGCGCGCGCTAACGGCTAGGATTGGTCCCACAGTGAAAAATGACTTATTTATCTAAATTTTTAAATAAAGCGCTACCACAGCGCCCAGTGTAATTGCTGAGTTCCAGCAATCATGTCAAATTAAGAAGAATGTTATTTCTTGGAGTCCAATTGTCTCATTTATCACATTTATAAGGTCAAAGTCCAAAATCAGTTCAATTAAGTCCCACAGTCAATCGTTTCACTGTTAAAAGCGATGCAACCTAGTAATATCAGAAAAATATCGCTAAATACATGTTGGTACGAATATGTGACGCAACCGTTGTAACTCAAACGGACTGATACCGTTAGAAAGTCAATGAAATGTAGTTTTTGAAACTGTCTCTATTTCTTCAGCGCGCGCTAACGGCTAGGATTGGTCCCACAGTAAAAAATGACTTATTTATCTAAATTTTTAAATAAAGCGCTACCACAGCGCCCAGTGTAATTGCTGAGTTCCAGCAATCATGTCAAATTAAGAAGAATGTTATTTCTTGGAGTCCAATTGTCTCATTTATCACATTTATAAGGTCAAAGTCCAAAATCAGTTCAATTAAGTCCCACAGTCAATCGTTTCACTGTTAAAAGCGATGCAACCTAGTAATATCAGAAAAATATCGCTAAATACATGTTGGTACGAATATGTGACGCAACCGTTGTAACTCAAACGGACTGATACCGTTAGAAAGTCAATGAAATGTAGTTTTTGAAACTGTCTCTATTTCTTCAGCGCGCGCTAACGGCTAGGATTGGTCCCACAGTAAAAAATGACTTATTTATCTAAATTTTTAAATAAAGCGCTACCACAGCGCCCAGTGTAATTGCTGAGTTCCAGCAATCATGTCAAATTAAGAAGAATGTTATTTCTTGGAGTCCAATTGTCTCATTTATCACATTTATAAGGTCAAAGTCCAAAATCAGTTCAATTAAGTCCCACAGTCAATCGTTTCACTGTTAAAAGCGATGCAACCTAGTAATATCAGAAAAATATCGCTAAATACATGTTGGTACGAATATGTGACGCAACCGTTGTAACTCAAACGGACTGATACCGTTAGAAAGTCAATGAAATGTAGTTTTTGAAACTGTCTCTATTTCTTCAGCGCGCGCTAACGGCTAGGATTGGTCCCACAGTAAAAAATGACTTATTTATCTAAATTTTTAAATAAAGCGCTACCACAGCGCCCAGTGTAATTGCTGAGTTCCAGCAATCATGTCAAATTAAGAAGAATGTTATTTCTTGGAGTCCAATTGTCTCATTTATCACATTTATAAGGTCAAAGTCCAAAATCAGTTCAATTAAGTCCCACAGTCAATCGTTTCACTGTTAAAAGCGATGCAACCTAGTAATATCAGAAAAATATCGCTAAATACATGTTGGTACGAATATGTGACGCAACCGTTGTAACTCAAACGGACTGATACCGTTAGAAAGTCAATGAAATGTAGTTTTTGAAACTGTCTCTATTTCTTCAGCGCGCGCTAACGGCTAGGATTGGTCCCACAGTAAAAAATGACTTATTTATCTAAATTTTTAAATAAAGCGCTACCACAGCGCCCAGTGTAATTGCTGAGTTCCAGCAATCATGTCAAATTAAGAAGAATGTTATTTCTTGGAGTCCAATTGTCTCATTTATCACATTTATAAGGTCAAAGTCCAAAATCAGTTCAATTAAGTCCCACAGTCAATCGTTTCACTGTTAAAAGCGATGCAACCTAGTAATATCAGAAAAATATCGCTAAATACATGTTGGTACGAATATGTGACGCAACCGTTGTAACTCAAACGGACTGATACCGTTAGAAAGTCAATGAAATGTAGTTTTTGAAACTGTCTCTATTTCTTCAGCGCGCGCTAACGGCTAGGATTGGTCCCACAGTAAAAAATGACTTATTTATCTAAATTTTTAAATAAAGCGCTACCACAGCGCCCAGTGTAATTGCTGAGTTCCAGCAATCATGTCAAATTAAGAAGAATGTTATTTCTTGGAGTCCAATTGTCTCATTTATCACATTTATAAGGTCAAAGTCCAAAATCAGTTCAATTAAGTCCCACAGTCAATCGTTTCACTGTTAAAAGCGATGCAACCTAGTAATATCAGAAAAATATCGCTAAATACATGTTGGTACGAATATGTGACGCAACCGTTGTAACTCAAACGGACTGATACCGTTAGAAAGTCAATGAAATGTAGTTTTTGAAACTGTCTCTATTTCTTCAGCGCGCGCTAACGGCTAGGATTGGTCCCACAGTAAAAAATGACTTATTTATCTAAATTTTTAAATAAAGCGCTACCACAGCGCCCAGTGTAATTGCTGAGTTCCAGCAATCATGTCAAATTAAGAAGAATGTTATTTCTTGGAGTCCAATTGTCTCATTTATCACATTTATAAGGTCAAAGTCCAAAATCAGTTCAATTAAGTCCCACAGTCAATCGTTTCACTGTTAAAAGCGATGCAACCTAGTAATATCAGAAAAATATCGCTAAATACATGTTGGTACGAATATGTGACGCAACCGTTGTAACTCAAACGGACTGATACCGTTAGAAAGTCAATGAAATGTAGTTTTTGAAACTGTCTCTATTTCTTCAGCGCGCGCTAACGGCTAGGATTGGTCCCACAGTGAAAAATGACTTATTTATCTAAATTTTTAAATAAAGCGCTACCACAGCGCCCAGTGTAATTGCTGAGTTCCAGCAATCATGTCAAATTAAGAAGAATGTTATTTCTTGGAGTCCAATTGTCTCATTTATCACATTTATAAGGTCAAAGTCCAAAATCAGTTCAATTAAGTCCCACAGTCAATCGTTTCACTGTTAAAAGCGATGCAACCTAGTAATATCAGAAAAATATCGCTAAATACATGTTGGTACGAATATGTGACGCAACCGTTGTAACTCAAACGGACTGATACCGTTAGAAAGTCAATGAAATGTAGTTTTTGAAACTGTCTCTATTTCTTCAGCGCGCGCTAACGGCTAGGATTGGTCCCACAGTAAAAAATGACTTATTTATCTAAATTTTTAAATAAAGCGCTACCACAGCGCCCAGTGTAATTGCTGAGTTCCAGCAATCATGTCAAATTAAGAAGAATGTTATTTCTTGGAGTCCAATTGTCTCATTTATCACATTTATAAGGTCAAAGTCCAAAATCAGTTCAATTAAGTCCCACAGTCAATCGTTTCACTGTTAAAAGCGATGCAACCTAGTAATATCAGAAAAATATCGCTAAATACATGTTGGTACGAATATGTGACGCAACCGTTGTAACTCAAACGGACTGATACCGTTAGAAAGTCAATGAAATGTAGTTTTTGAAACTGTCTCTATTTCTTCAGCGCGCGCTAACGGCTAGGATTGGTCCCACAGTAAAAATGACTTATTTATCTAAATTTTTAAATAAAGCGCTACCACAGCGCCCAGTGTAATTGCTGAGTTCCAGCAATCATGTCAAATTAAGAAGAATGTTATTTCTTGGAGTCCAATTGTCTCATTTATCACATTTATAAGGTCAAAGTCCAAAATCAGTTCAATTAAGTCCCACAGTCAATCGTTTCACTGTTAAAAGCGATGCAACCTAGTAATATCAGAAAAATATCGCTAAATACATGTTGGTACGAATATGTGACGCAACCGTTGTAACTCAAACGGACTGATACCGTTAGAAAGTCAATGAAATGTAGTTTTTGAAACTGTCTCTATTTCTTCAGCGCGCGCTAACGGCTAGGATTGGTCCCACAGTAAAAAATGACTTATTTATCTAAATTTTTAAATAAAGCGCTACCACAGCGCCCAGTGTAATTGCTGAGTTCCAGCAATCATGTCAAATTAAGAAGAATGTTATTTCTTGGAGTCCAATTGTCTCATTTATCACATTTATAAGGTCAAAGTCCAAAATCAGTTCAATTAAGTCCCACAGTCAATCGTTTCACTGTTAAAAGCGATGCAACCTAGTAATATCAGAAAAATATCGCTAAATACATGTTGGTACGAATATGTGACGCAACCGTTGTAACTCAAACGGACTGATACCGTTAGAAAGTCAATGAAATGTAGTTTTTGAAACTGTCTCTATTTCTTCAGCGCGCGCTAACGGCTAGGATTGGTCCCACAGTAAAAAATGACTTATTTATCTAAATTTTTAAATAAAGCGCTACCACAGCGCCCAGTGTAATTGCTGAGTTCCAGCAATCATGTCAAATTAAGAAGAATGTTATTTCTTGGAGTCCAATTGTCTCATTTATCACATTTATAAGGTCAAAGTCCAAAATCAGTTCAATTAAGTCCCACAGTCAATCGTTTCACTGTTAAAAGCGATGCAACCTAGTAATATCAGAAAAATATCGCTAAATACATGTTGGTACGAATATGTGACGCAACCGTTGTAACTCAAACGGACTGATACCGTTAGAAAGTCAATGAAATGTAGTTTTTGAAACTGTCTCTATTTCTTCAGCGCGCGCTAACGGCTAGGATTGGTCCCACAGTAAAAAATGACTTATTTATCTAAATTTTTAAATAAAGCGCTACCACAGCGCCCAGTGTAATTGCTGAGTTCCAGCAATCATGTCAAATTAAGAAGAATGTTATTTCTTGGAGTCCAATTGTCTCATTTATCACATTTATAAGGTCAAAGTCCAAAATCAGTTCAATTAAGTCCCACAGTCAATCGTTTCACTGTTAAAAGCGATGCAACCTAGTAATATCAGAAAAATATCGCTAAATACATGTTGGTACGAATATGTGACGCAACCGTTGTAACTCAAACGGACTGATACCGTTAGAAAGTCAATGAAATGTAGTTTTTGAAACTGTCTCTATTTCTTCAGCGCGCGCTAACGGCTAGGATTGGTCCCACAGTAAAAAATGACTTATTTATCTAAATTTTTAAATAAAGCGCTACCACAGCGCCCAGTGTAATTGCTGAGTTCCAGCAATCATGTTTGCGGAGTATAATTGCCAGTTTTACGGGAAATTGACTTTTGAACACCGTGCTGCATCAATCGCCAGATATACGTATGATTTGTTGGAGACATAATATTCTACATGCATGATGGTCATACTATATGGTACATCAACGAATGGTGATTTACTTAGGTGGAATACATGTTAGCTCGGGCAATAAGAGCATAGCCAGAGATTATATATAGAAGATGAGACACAATATTACGTATTTTGAAAACAGTCACTTATATTTTCTTACCTCGATTATCTTGAAGCGACGACTGTAATTTCCAATATGGATGCCAAGCTCACATTATATGAAGCATCCAATTCGGCTAGAAGTTTTTATCTAATGTCTATAGTAACATTGGCATAAAGGGAACGTATTTTCCCATGAGCGCATAGACAATGTACAGTTTTTTATCGTCGAGGGTCGCGCATTTGGTATATGTCATGAAATCTCGACAATATCAAGATATCATAAAGTAAATCACGCGAGTCTGGGCCCCAGTAGTCTGAGTTCAAATTGTCAATTAAGAAGAATTTATTTCAGTCCAATTTTATTTATCACATTTATAAGTCAAAGTCCAAAATCAGTTCAATTAAGTCCCACAGTCAATCGTTTCACTGTTAAAAGCGATGCAACCTAGTAATATCAGAAAAATATCGCTAAATACATGTTGGTACGAATATGTGACGCAACCGTTGTAACTCAAACGGACTGATACCGTTAGAAGTCAATGAAATGTAGTTTTGAAAGCTGTCTCTATTTCTTCAAGCGCGCGCTAACGCATAGGATTGGTCCCACAGTAAAAAATGACTTATTTATCTAAATTTTTAAATAAAGCGCTACCACAGCGCCCAGTGTAATTGCTGAGTTCCAGCAATCATGTCAAATTAAGAAGAATGTTATTTCTTGGAGTCCAATTGTCTCATTTATCACATTTATAAGGTCAAAGTCCAAAATCAGTTCAATTAAGTCCCACAGTCAATCGTTTCACTGTTAAAAGCGATGCAACCTAGTAATATCAGAAAAATATCGCTAAATACATGTTGGTACGAATATGTGACGCAACCGTTGTAACTCAAACGGACTGATACCGTTAGAAAGTCAATGAAATGTAGTTTTTGAAACTGTCTCTATTTCTTCAGCGCGCGCTAACGGCTAGGATTGGTCCCACAGTAAAAAATGACTTATTTATCTAAATTTTTAAATAAAGCGCTACCACAGCGCCCAGTGTAATTGCTGAGTTCCAGCAATCATGTCAAATTAAGAAGAATGTTATTTCTTGGAGTCCAATTGTCTCATTTATCACATTTATAAGGTCAAAGTCCAAAATCAGTTCAATTAAGTCCCACAGTCAATCGTTTCACTGTTAAAAGCGATGCAACCTAGTAATATCAGAAAAATATCGCTAAATACATGTTGGTACGAATATGTGACGCAACCGTTGTAACTCAAACGGACTGATACCGTTAGAAAGTCAATGAAATGTAGTTTTTGAAACTGTCTCTATTTCTTCAGCGCGCGCTAACGGCTAGGATTGGTCCCACAGTAAAAAATGACTTATTTATCTAAATTTTTAAATAAAGCGCTACCACAGCGCCCAGTGTAATTGCTGAGTTCCAGCAATCATGTCAAATTAAGAAGAATGTTATTTCTTGGAGTCCAATTGTCTCATTTATCACATTTATAAGGTCAAAGTCCAAAATCAGTTCAATTAAGTCCCACAGTCAATCGTTTCACTGTTAAAAGCGATGCAACCTAGTAATATCAGAAAAATATCGCTAAATACATGTTGGTACGAATATGTGACGCAACCGTTGTAACTCAAACGGACTGATACCGTTAGAAAGTCAATGAAATGTAGTTTTTGAAACTGTCTCTATTTCTTCAGCGCGCGCTAACGGCTAGGATTGGTCCCACAGTAAAAAATGACTTATTTATCTAAATTTTTAAATAAAGCGCTACCACAGCGCCCAGTGTAATTGCTGAGTTCCAGCAATCATGTCAAATTAAGAAGAATGTTATTTCTTGGAGTCCAATTGTCTCATTTATCACATTTATAAGGTCAAAGTCCAAAATCAGTTCAATTAAGTCCCACAGTCAATCGTTTCACTGTTAAAAGCGATGCAACCTAGTAATATCAGAAAAATATCGCTAAATACATGTTGGTACGAATATGTGACGCAACCGTTGTAACTCAAACGGACTGATACCGTTAGAAAGTCAATGAAATGTAGTTTTTGAAACTGTCTCTATTTCTTCAGCGCGCGCTAACGGCTAGGATTGGTCCCACAGTAAAAAATGACTTATTTATCTAAATTTTTAAATAAAGCGCTACCACAGCGCCCAGTGTAATTGCTGAGTTCCAGCAATCATGTCAAATTAAGAAGAATGTTATTTCTTGGAGTCCAATTGTCTCATTTATCACATTTATAAGGTCAAAGTCCAAAATCAGTTCAATTAAGTCCCACAGTCAATCGTTTCACTGTTAAAAGCGATGCAACCTAGTAATATCAGAAAAATATCGCTAAATACATGTTGGTACGAATATGTGACGCAACCGTTGTAACTCAAACGGACTGATACCGTTAGAAAGTCAATGAAATGTAGTTTTTGAAACTGTCTCTATTTCTTCAGCGCGCGCTAACGGCTAGGATTGGTCCCACAGTAAAAAATGACTTATTTATCTAAATTTTTAAATAAAGCGCTACCACAGCGCCCAGTGTAATTGCTGAGTTCCAGCAATCATGTCAAATTAAGAAGAATGTTATTTCTTGGAGTCCAATTGTCTCATTTATCACATTTATAAGGTCAAAGTCCAAAATCAGTTCAATTAAGTCCCACAGTCAATCGTTTCACTGTTAAAAGCGATGCAACCTAGTAATATCAGAAAAATATCGCTAAATACATGTTGGTACGAATATGTGACGCAACCGTTGTAACTCAAACGGACTGATACCGTTAGAAAGTCAATGAAATGTAGTTTTTGAAACTGTCTCTATTTCTTCAGCGCGCGCTAACGGCTAGGATTGGTCCCACAGTAAAAAATGACTTATTTATCTAAATTTTTAAATAAAGCGCTACCACAGCGCCCAGTGTAATTGCTGAGTTCCAGCAATCATGTCAAATTAAGAAGAATGTTATTTCTTGGAGTCCAATTGTCTCATTTATCACATTTATAAGGTCAAAGTCCAAAATCAGTTCAATTAAGTCCCACAGTCAATCGTTTCACTGTTAAAAGCGATGCAACCTAGTAATATCAGAAAAATATCGCTAAATACATGTTGGTACGAATATGTGACGCAACCGTTGTAACTCAAACGGACTGATACCGTTAGAAAGTCAATGAAATGTAGTTTTTGAAACTGTCTCTATTTCTTCAGCGCGCGCTAACGGCTAGGATTGGTCCCACAGTAAAAAATGACTTATTTATCTAAATTTTTAAATAAAGCGCTACCACAGCGCCCAGTGTAATTGCTGAGTTCCAGCAATCATGTCAAATTAAGAAGAATGTTATTTCTTGGAGTCCAATTGTCTCATTTATCACATTTATAAGGTCAAAGTCCAAAATCAGTTCAATTAAGTCCCACAGTCAATCGTTTCACTGTTAAAAGCGATGCAACCTAGTAATATCAGAAAAATATCGCTAAATACATGTTGGTACGAATATGTGACGCAACCGTTGTAACTCAAACGGACTGATACCGTTAGAAAGTCAATGAAATGTAGTTTTTGAAACTGTCTCTATTTCTTCAGCGCGCGCTAACGGCTAGGATTGGTCCCACAGTAAAAAATGACTTATTTATCTAAATTTTTAAATAAAGCGCTACCACAGCGCCCAGTGTAATTGCTGAGTTCCAGCAATCATGTCAAATTAAGAAGAATGTTATTTCTTGGAGTCCAATTGTCTCATTTATCACATTTATAAGGTCAAAGTCCAAAATCAGTTCAATTAAGTCCCACAGTCAATCGTTTCACTGTTAAAAGCGATGCAACCTAGTAATATCAGAAAAATATCGCTAAATACATGTTGGTACGAATATGTGACGCAACCGTTGTAACTCAAACGGACTGATACCGTTAGAAAGTCAATGAAATGTAGTTTTTGAAACTGTCTCTATTTCTTCAGCGCGCGCTAACGGCTAGGATTGGTCCCACAGTAAAAAATGACTTATTTATCTAAATTTTTAAATAAAGCGCTACCACAGCGCCCAGTGTAATTGCTGAGTTCCAGCAATCATGTCAAATTAAGAAGAATGTTATTTCTTGGAGTCCAATTGTCTCATTTATCACATTTATAAGGTCAAAGTCCAAAATCAGTTCAATTAAGTCCCACAGTCAATCGTTTCACTGTTAAAAGCGATGCAACCTAGTAATATCAGAAAAATATCGCTAAATACATGTTGGTACGAATATGTGACGCAACCGTTGTAACTCAAACGGACTGATACCGTTAGAAAGTCAATGAAATGTAGTTTTTGAAACTGTCTCTATTTCTTCAGCGCGCGCTAACGGCTAGGATTGGTCCCACAGTAAAAAATGACTTATTTATCTAAATTTTTAAATAAAGCGCTACCACAGCGCCCAGTGTAATTGCTGAGTTCCAGCAATCATGTCAAATTAAGAAGAATGTTATTTCTTGGAGTCCAATTGTCTCATTTATCACATTTATAAGGTCAAAGTCCAAAATCAGTTCAATTAAGTCCCACAGTCAATCGTTTCACTGTTAAAAGCGATGCAACCTAGTAATATCAGAAAAATATCGCTAAATACATGTTGGTACGAATATGTGACGCAACCGTTGTAACTCAAACGGACTGATACCGTTAGAAAGTCAATGAAATGTAGTTTTTGAAACTGTCTCTATTTCTTCAGCGCGCGCTAACGGCTAGGATTGGTCCCACAGTAAAAAATGACTTATTTATCTAAATTTTTAAATAAAGCGCTACCACAGCGCCCAGTGTAATTGCTGAGTTCCAGCAATCATGTCAAATTAAGAAGAATGTTATTTCTTGGAGTCCAATTGTCTCATTTATCACATTTATAAGGTCAAAGTCCAAAATCAGTTCAATTAAGTCCCACAGTCAATCGTTTCACTGTTAAAAGCGATGCAACCTAGTAATATCAGAAAAATATCGCTAAATACATGTTGGTACGAATATGTGACGCAACCGTTGTAACTCAAACGGACTGATACCGTTAGAAAGTCAATGAAATGTAGTTTTTGAAACTGTCTCTATTTCTTCAGCGCGCGCTAACGGCTAGGATTGGTCCCACAGTAAAAAATGACTTATTTATCTAAATTTTTAAATAAAGCGCTACCACAGCGCCCAGTGTAATTGCTGAGTTCCAGCAATCATGTCAAATTAAGAAGAATGTTATTTCTTGGAGTCCAATTGTCTCATTTATCACATTTATAAGGTCAAAGTCCAAAATCAGTTCAATTAAGTCCCACAGTCAATCGTTTCACTGTTAAAAGCGATGCAACCTAGTAATATCAGAAAAATATCGCTAAATACATGTTGGTACGAATATGTGACGCAACCGTTGTAACTCAAACGGACTGATACCGTTAGAAAGTCAATGAAATGTAGTTTTTGAAACTGTCTCTATTTCTTCAGCGCGCGCTAACGGCTAGGATTGGTCCCACAGTAAAAAATGACTTATTTATCTAAATTTTTAAATAAAGCGCTACCACAGCGCCCAGTGTAATTGCTGAGTTCCAGCAATCATGTCAAATTAAGAAGAATGTTATTTCTTGGAGTCCAATTGTCTCATTTATCACATTTATAAGGTCAAAGTCCAAAATCAGTTCAATTAAGTCCCACAGTCAATCGTTTCACTGTTAAAAGCGATGCAACCTAGTAATATCAGAAAAATATCGCTAAATACATGTTGGTACGAATATGTGACGCAACCGTTGTAACTCAAACGGACTGATACCGTTAGAAAGTCAATGAAATGTAGTTTTTGAAACTGTCTCTATTTCTTCAGCGCGCGCTAACGGCTAGGATTGGTCCCACAGTAAAAAATGACTTATTTATCTAAATTTTTAAATAAAGCGCTACCACAGCGCCCAGTGTAATTGCTGAGTTCCAGCAATCATGTCAAATTAAGAAGAATGTTATTTCTTGGAGTCCAATTGTCTCATTTATCACATTTATAAGGTCAAAGTCCAAAATCAGTTCAATTAAGTCCCACAGTCAATCGTTTCACTGTTAAAAGCGATGCAACCTAGTAATATCAGAAAAATATCGCTAAATACATGTTGGTACGAATATGTGACGCAACCGTTGTAACTCAAACGGACTGATACCGTTAGAAAGTCAATGAAATGTAGTTTTTGAAACTGTCTCTATTTCTTCAGCGCGCGCTAACGGCTAGGATTGGTCCCACAGTAAAAAATGACTTATTTATCTAAATTTTTAAATAAAGCGCTACCACAGCGCCCAGTGTAATTGCTGAGTTCCAGCAATCATGTCAAATTAAGAAGAATGTTATTTCTTGGAGTCCAATTGTCTCATTTATCACATTTATAAGGTCAAAGTCCAAAATCAGTTCAATTAAGTCCCACAGTCAATCGTTTCACTGTTAAAAGCGATGCAACCTAGTAATATCAGAAAAATATCGCTAAATACATGTTGGTACGAATATGTGACGCAACCGTTGTAACTCAAACGGACTGATACCGTTAGAAAGTCAATGAAATGTAGTTTTTGAAACTGTCTCTATTTCTTCAGCGCGCGCTAACGGCTAGGATTGGTCCCACAGTAAAAAATGACTTATTTATCTAAATTTTTAAATAAAGCGCTACCACAGCGCCCAGTGTAATTGCTGAGTTCCAGCAATCATGTCAAATTAAGAAGAATGTTATTTCTTGGAGTCCAATTGTCTCATTTATCACATTTATAAGGTCAAAGTCCAAAATCAGTTCAATTAAGTCCCACAGTCAATCGTTTCACTGTTAAAAGCGATGCAACCTAGTAATATCAGAAAAATATCGCTAAATACATGTTGGTACGAATATGTGACGCAACCGTTGTAACTCAAACGGACTGATACCGTTAGAAAGTCAATGAAATGTAGTTTTTGAAACTGTCTCTATTTCTTCAGCGCGCGCTAACGGCTAGGATTGGTCCCACAGTAAAAAATGACTTATTTATCTAAATTTTTAAATAAAGCGCTACCACAGCGCCCAGTGTAATTGCTGAGTTCCAGCAATCATGTCAAATTAAGAAGAATGTTATTTCTTGGAGTCCAATTGTCTCATTTATCACATTTATAAGGTCAAAGTCCAAAATCAGTTCAATTAAGTCCCACAGTCAATCGTTTCACTGTTAAAAGCGATGCAACCTAGTAATATCAGAAAAATATCGCTAAATACATGTTGGTACGAATATGTGACGCAACCGTTGTAACTCAAACGGACTGATACCGTTAGAAAGTCAATGAAATGTAGTTTTTGAAACTGTCTCTATTTCTTCAGCGCGCGCTAACGGCTAGGATTGGTCCCACAGTAAAAAATGACTTATTTATCTAAATTTTTAAATAAAGCGCTACCACAGCGCCCAGTGTAATTGCTGAGTTCCAGCAATCATGTCAAATTAAGAAGAATGTTATTTCTTGGAGTCCAATTGTCTCATTTATCACATTTATAAGGTCAAAGTCCAAAATCAGTTCAATTAAGTCCCACAGTCAATCGTTTCACTGTTAAAAGCGATGCAACCTAGTAATATCAGAAAAATATCGCTAAATACATGTTGGTACGAATATGTGACGCAACCGTTGTAACTCAAACGGACTGATACCGTTAGAAAGTCAATGAAATGTAGTTTTTGAAACTGTCTCTATTTCTTCAGCGCGCGCTAACGGCTAGGATTGGTCCCACAGTAAAAAATGACTTATTTATCTAAATTTTTAAATAAAGCGCTACCACAGCGCCCAGTGTAATTGCTGAGTTCCAGCAATCATGTCAAATTAAGAAGAATGTTATTTCTTGGAGTCCAATTGTCTCATTTATCACATTTATAAGGTCAAAGTCCAAAATCAGTTCAATTAAGTCCCACAGTCAATCGTTTCACTGTTAAAAGCGATGCAACCTAGTAATATCAGAAAAATATCGCTAAATACATGTTGGTACGAATATGTGACGCAACCGTTGTAACTCAAACGGACTGATACCGTTAGAAAGTCAATGAAATGTAGTTTTTGAAACTGTCTCTATTTCTTCAGCGCGCGCTAACGGCTAGGATTGGTCCCACAGTAAAAAATGACTTATTTATCTAAATTTTTAAATAAAGCGCTACCACAGCGCCCAGTGTAATTGCTGAGTTCCAGCAATCATGTCAAATTAAGAAGAATGTTATTTCTTGGAGTCCAATTGTCTCATTTATCACATTTATAAGGTCAAAGTCCAAAATCAGTTCAATTAAGTCCCACAGTCAATCGTTTCACTGTTAAAAGCGATGCAACCTAGTAATATCAGAAAAATATCGCTAAATACATGTTGGTACGAATATGTGACGCAACCGTTGTAACTCAAACGGACTGATACCGTTAGAAAGTCAATGAAATGTAGTTTTTGAAACTGTCTCTATTTCTTCAGCGCGCGCTAACGGCTAGGATTGGTCCCACAGTAAAAAATGACTTATTTATCTAAATTTTTAAATAAAGCGCTACCACAGCGCCCAGTGTAATTGCTGAGTTCCAGCAATCATGTCAAATTAAGAAGAATGTTATTTCTTGGAGTCCAATTGTCTCATTTATCACATTTATAAGGTCAAAGTCCAAAATCAGTTCAATTAAGTCCCACAGTCAATCGTTTCACTGTTAAAAGCGATGCAACCTAGTAATATCAGAAAAATATCGCTAAATACATGTTGGTACGAATATGTGACGCAACCGTTGTAACTCAAACGGACTGATACCGTTAGAAAGTCAATGAAATGTAGTTTTTGAAACTGTCTCTATTTCTTCAGCGCGCGCTAACGGCTAGGATTGGTCCCACAGTAAAAAATGACTTATTTATCTAAATTTTTAAATAAAGCGCTACCACAGCGCCCAGTGTAATTGCTGAGTTCCAGCAATCATGTCAAATTAAGAAGAATGTTATTTCTTGGAGTCCAATTGTCTCATTTATCACATTTATAAGGTCAAAGTCCAAAATCAGTTCAATTAAGTCCCACAGTCAATCGTTTCACTGTTAAAAGCGATGCAACCTAGTAATATCAGAAAAATATCGCTAAATACATGTTGGTACGAATATGTGACGCAACCGTTGTAACTCAAACGGACTGATACCGTTAGAAAGTCAATGAAATGTAGTTTTTGAAACTGTCTCTATTTCTTCAGCGCGCGCTAACGGCTAGGATTGGTCCCACAGTAAAAAATGACTTATTTATCTAAATTTTTAAATAAAGCGCTACCACAGCGCCCAGTGTAATTGCTGAGTTCCAGCAATCATGTCAAATTAAGAAGAATGTTATTTCTTGGAGTCCAATTGTCTCATTTATCACATTTATAAGGTCAAAGTCCAAAATCAGTTCAATTAAGTCCCACAGTCAATCGTTTCACTGTTAAAAGCGATGCAACCTAGTAATATCAGAAAAATATCGCTAAATACATGTTGGTACGAATATGTGACGCAACCGTTGTAACTCAAACGGACTGATACCGTTAGAAAGTCAATGAAATGTAGTTTTTGAAACTGTCTCTATTTCTTCAGCGCGCGCTAACGGCTAGGATTGGTCCCACAGTAAAAAATGACTTATTTATCTAAATTTTTAAATAAAGCGCTACCACAGCGCCCAGTGTAATTGCTGAGTTCCAGCAATCATGTCAAATTAAGAAGAATGTTATTTCTTGGAGTCCAATTGTCTCATTTATCACATTTATAAGGTCAAAGTCCAAAATCAGTTCAATTAAGTCCCACAGTCAATCGTTTCACTGTTAAAAGCGATGCAACCTAGTAATATCAGAAAAATATCGCTAAATACATGTTGGTACGAATATGTGACGCAACCGTTGTAACTCAAACGGACTGATACCGTTAGAAAGTCAATGAAATGTAGTTTTTGAAACTGTCTCTATTTCTTCAGCGCGCGCTAACGGCTAGGATTGGTCCCACAGTAAAAAATGACTTATTTATCTAAATTTTTAAATAAAGCGCTACCACAGCGCCCAGTGTAATTGCTGAGTTCCAGCAATCATGTCAAATTAAGAAGAATGTTATTTCTTGGAGTCCAATTGTCTCATTTATCACATTTATAAGGTCAAAGTCCAAAATCAGTTCAATTAAGTCCCACAGTCAATCGTTTCACTGTTAAAAGCGATGCAACCTAGTAATATCAGAAAAATATCGCTAAATACATGTTGGTACGAATATGTGACGCAACCGTTGTAACTCAAACGGACTGATACCGTTAGAAAGTCAATGAAATGTAGTTTTTGAAACTGTCTCTATTTCTTCAGCGCGCGCTAACGGCTAGGATTGGTCCCACAGTAAAAAATGACTTATTTATCTAAATTTTTAAATAAAGCGCTACCACAGCGCCCAGTGTAATTGCTGAGTTCCAGCAATCATGTCAAATTAAGAAGAATGTTATTTCTTGGAGTCCAATTGTCTCATTTATCACATTTATAAGGTCAAAGTCCAAAATCAGTTCAATTAAGTCCCACAGTCAATCGTTTCACTGTTAAAAGCGATGCAACCTAGTAATATCAGAAAAATATCGCTAAATACATGTTGGTACGAATATGTGACGCAACCGTTGTAACTCAAACGGACTGATACCGTTAGAAAGTCAATGAAATGTAGTTTTTGAAACTGTCTCTATTTCTTCAGCGCGCGCTAACGGCTAGGATTGGTCCCACAGTAAAAAATGACTTATTTATCTAAATTTTTAAATAAAGCGCTACCACAGCGCCCAGTGTAATTGCTGAGTTCCAGCAATCATGTCAAATTAAGAAGAATGTTATTTCTTGGAGTCCAATTGTCTCATTTATCACATTTATAAGGTCAAAGTCCAAAATCAGTTCAATTAAGTCCCACAGTCAATCGTTTCACTGTTAAAAGCGATGCAACCTAGTAATATCAGAAAAATATCGCTAAATACATGTTGGTACGAATATGTGACGCAACCGTTGTAACTCAAACGGACTGATACCGTTAGAAAGTCAATGAAATGTAGTTTTTGAAACTGTCTCTATTTCTTCAGCGCGCGCTAACGGCTAGGATTGGTCCCACAGTGAAAAATGACTTATTTATCTAAATTTTTAAATAAAGCGCTACCACAGCGCCCAGTGTAATTGCTGAGTTCCAGCAATCATGTCAAATTAAGAAGAATGTTATTTCTTGGAGTCCAATTGTCTCATTTATCACATTTATAAGGTCAAAGTCCAAAATCAGTTCAATTAAGTCCCACAGTCAATCGTTTCACTGTTAAAAGCGATGCAACCTAGTAATATCAGAAAAATATCGCTAAATACATGTTGGTACGAATATGTGACGCAACCGTTGTAACTCAAACGGACTGATACCGTTAGAAAGTCAATGAAATGTAGTTTTTGAAACTGTCTCTATTTCTTCAGCGCGCGCTAACGGCTAGGATTGGTCCCACAG
Source organism: Hydractinia echinata (assembly GCA_030067915.1). Taxonomy (NCBI): domain Eukaryota; kingdom Metazoa; phylum Cnidaria; class Hydrozoa; order Anthoathecata; family Hydractiniidae; genus Hydractinia; species Hydractinia echinata. The sequence goes on along the minus strand of JASGCC010001179.1, from coordinate 20,292 downwards.
TAAAAAATGACTTATTTATCTAAATTTTTAAATAAAGCGCTACCACAGCGCCCAGTGTAATTGCTGAGTTCCAGCAATCATGTCAAATTAAGAAGAATGTTATTTCTTGGAGTCCAATTGTCTCATTTATCACATTTATAAGGTCAAAGTCCAAAATCAGTTCAATTAAGTCCCACAGTCAATCGTTTCACTGTTAAAAGCGATGCAACCTAGTAATATCAGAAAAATATCGCTAAATACATGTTGGTACGAATATGTGACGCAACCGTTGTAACTCAAACGGACTGATACCGTTAGAAAGTCAATGAAATGTAGTTTTTGAAACTGTCTCTATTTCTTCAGCGCGCGCTAACGGCTAGGATTGGTCCCACAGTAAAAAATGACTTATTTATCTAAATTTTTAAATAAAGCGCTACCACAGCGCCCAGTGTAATTGCTGAGTTCCAGCAATCATGTCAAATTAAGAAGAATGTTATTTCTTGGAGTCCAATTGTCTCATTTATCACATTTATAAGGTCAAAGTCCAAAATCAGTTCAATTAAGTCCCACAGTCAATCGTTTCACTGTTAAAAGCGATGCAACCTAGTAATATCAGAAAAATATCGCTAAATACATGTTGGTACGAATATGTGACGCAACCGTTGTAACTCAAACGGACTGATACCGTTAGAAAGTCAATGAAATGTAGTTTTTGAAACTGTCTCTATTTCTTCAGCGCGCGCTAACGGCTAGGATTGGTCCCACAGTGAAAAAATGACTTATTTATCTAAATTTTTAAATAAAGCGCTACCACAGCGCCCAGTGTAATTGCTGAGTTCCAGCAATCATGTCAAATTAAGAAGAATGTTATTTCTTGGAGTCCAATTGTCTCATTTATCACATTTATAAGGTCAAAGTCCAAAATCAGTTCAATTAAGTCCCACAGTCAATCGTTTCACTGTTAAAAGCGATGCAACCTAGTAATATCAGAAAAATATCGCTAAATACATGTTGGTACGAATATGTGACGCAACCGTTGTAACTCAAACGGACTGATACCGTTAGAAAGTCAATGAAATGTAGTTTTTGAAACTGTCTCTATTTCTTCAGCGCGCGCTAACGGCTAGGATTGGTCCCACAGTAAAAAATGACTTATTTATCTAAATTTTTAAATAAAGCGCTACCACAGCGCCCAGTGTAATTGCTGAGTTCCAGCAATCATGTCAAATTAAGAAGAATGTTATTTCTTGGAGTCCAATTGTCTCATTTATCACATTTATAAGGTCAAAGTCCAAAATCAGTTCAATTAAGTCCCACAGTCAATCGTTTCACTGTTAAAAGCGATGCAACCTAGTAATATCAGAAAAATATCGCTAAATACATGTTGGTACGAATATGTGACGCAACCGTTGTAACTCAAACGGACTGATACCGTTAGAAAGTCAATGAAATGTAGTTTTTGAAACTGTCTCTATTTCTTCAGCGCGCGCTAACGGCTAGGATTGGTCCCACAGTAAAAAATGACTTATTTATCTAAATTTTTAAATAAAGCGCTACCACAGCGCCCAGTGTAATTGCTGAGTTCCAGCAATCATGTCAAATTAAGAAGAATGTTATTTCTTGGAGTCCAATTGTCTCATTTATCACATTTATAAGGTCAAAGTCCAAAATCAGTTCAATTAAGTCCCACAGTCAATCGTTTCACTGTTAAAAGCGATGCAACCTAGTAATATCAGAAAAATATCGCTAAATACATGTTGGTACGAATATGTGACGCAACCGTTGTAACTCAAACGGACTGATACCGTTAGAAAGTCAATGAAATGTAGTTTTTGAAACTGTCTCTATTTCTTCAGCGCGCGCTAACGGCTAGGATTGGTCCCACAGTAAAAAATGACTTATTTATCTAAATTTTTAAATAAAGCGCTACCACAGCGCCCAGTGTAATTGCTGAGTTCCAGCAATCATGTCAAATTAAGAAGAATGTTATTTCTTGGAGTCCAATTGTCTCATTTATCACATTTATAAGGTCAAAGTCCAAAATCAGTTCAATTAAGTCCCACAGTCAATCGTTTCACTGTTAAAAGCGATGCAACCTAGTAATATCAGAAAAATATCGCTAAATACATGTTGGTACGAATATGTGACGCAACCGTTGTAACTCAAACGGACTGATACCGTTAGAAAGTCAATGAAATGTAGTTTTTGAAACTGTCTCTATTTCTTCAGCGCGCGCTAACGGCTAGGATTGGTCCCACAGTAAAAAATGACTTATTTATCTAAATTTTTAAATAAAGCGCTACCACAGCGCCCAGTGTAATTGCTGAGTTCCAGCAATCATGTCAAATTAAGAAGAATGTTATTTCTTGGAGTCCAATTGTCTCATTTATCACATTTATAAGGTCAAAGTCCAAAATCAGTTCAATTAAGTCCCACAGTCAATCGTTTCACTGTTAAAAGCGATGCAACCTAGTAATATCAGAAAAATATCGCTAAATACATGTTGGTACGAATATGTGACGCAACCGTTGTAACTCAAACGGACTGATACCGTTAGAAAGTCAATGAAATGTAGTTTTTGAAACTGTCTCTATTTCTTCAGCGCGCGCTAACGGCTAGGATTGGTCCCACAGTAAAAAATGACTTATTTATCCAGCAATCATGTCAAATTAAGAAGAATGTTATTTCTTGGAGTCCAATTGTCTCATTTATCACATTTATAAGGTCAAAGTCCAAAATCAGTTCAATTAAGTCCCACAGTCAATCGTTTCACTGTTAAAAGCGATGCAACCTAGTAATATCAGAAAAATATCGCTAAATACATGTTGGTACGAATATGTGACGCAACCGTTGTAACTCAAACGGACTGATACCGTTAGAAAGTCAATGAAATGTAGTTTTTGAAACTGTCTCTATTTCTTCAGCGCGCGCTAACGGCTAGGATTGGTCCCACAGTGAAAAAATGACTTATTTATCTAAATTTTTAAATAAAGCGCTACCACAGCGCCCAGTGTAATCGCTGAGTTCCAGCAATCATGTCAAATTAAGAAGAATGTTATTTCTTGGAGTCCAATTGTCTCATTTATCACATTTATAAGGTCAAAGTCCAAAATCAGTTCAATTAAGTCCCACAGTCAATCGTTTCACTGTTAAAAGCGATGCAACCTAGTAATATCAGAAAAATATCGCTAAATACATGTTGGTACGAATATGTGACGCAACCGTTGTAACTCAAACGGACTGATACCGTTAGAAAGTCAATGAAATGTAGTTTTTGAAACTGTCTCTATTTCTTCAGCGCGCGCTAACGGCTAGGATTGGTCCCACAGTGAAAAATGACTTATTTATCTAAATTTTTAAATAAAGCGCTACCACAGCGCCCAGTGTAATTGCTGAGTTCCAGCAATCATGTCAAATTAAGAAGAATGTTATTTCTTGGAGTCCAATTGTCTCATTTATCACATTTATAAGGTCAAAGTCCAAAATCAGTTCAATTAAGTCCCACAGTCAATCGTTTCACTGTTAAAAGCGATGCAACCTAGTAATATCAGAAAAATATCGCTAAATACATGTTGGTACGAATATGTGACGCAACCGTTGTAACTCAAACGGACTGATACCGTTAGAAAGTCAATGAAATGTAGTTTTTGAAACTGTCTCTATTTCTTCAGCGCGCGCTAACGGCTAGGATTGGTCCCACAGTGAAAAAATGACTTATTTATCTAAATTTTTAAATAAAGCGCTACCACAGCGCCCAGTGTAATTGCTGAGTTCCAGCAATCATGTCAAATTAAGAAGAATGTTATTTCTTGGAGTCCAATTGTCTCATTTATCACATTTATAAGGTCAAAGTCCAAAATCAGTTCAATTAAGTCCCACAGTCAATCGTTTCACTGTTAAAAGCGATGCAACCTAGTAATATCAGAAAAATATCGCTAAATACATGTTGGTACGAATATGTGACGCAACCGTTGTAACTCAAACGGACTGATACCGTTAGAAAGTCAATGAAATGTAGTTTTTGAAACTGTCTCTATTTCTTCAGCGCGCGCTAACGGCTAGGATTGGTCCCACAGTAAAAAATGACTTATTTATCTAAATTTTTAAATAAAGCGCTACCACAGCGCCCAGTGTAATTGCTGAGTTCCAGCAATCATGTCAAATTAAGAAGAATGTTATTTCTTGGAGTCCAATTGTCTCATTTATCACATTTATAAGGTCAAAGTCCAAAATCAGTTCAATTAAGTCCCACAGTCAATCGTTTCACTGTTAAAAGCGATGCAACCTAGTAATATCAGAAAAATATCGCTAAATACATGTTGGTACGAATATGTGACGCAACCGTTGTAACTCAAACGGACTGATACCGTTAGAAAGTCAATGAAATGTAGTTTTTGAAACTGTCTCTATTTCTTCAGCGCGCGCTAACGGCTAGGATTGGTCCCACAGTGAAAAATGACTTATTTATCTAAATTTTTAAATAAAGCGCTACCACAGCGCCCAGTGTAATTGCTGAGTTCCAGCAATCATGTCAAATTAAGAAGAATGTTATTTCTTGGAGTCCAATTGTCTCATTTATCACATTTATAAGGTCAAAGTCCAAAATCAGTTCAATTAAGTCCCACAGTCAATCGTTTCACTGTTAAAAGCGATGCAACCTAGTAATATCAGAAAAATATCGCTAAATACATGTTGGTACGAATATGTGACGCAACCGTTGTAACTCAAACGGACTGATACCGTTAGAAAGTCAATGAAATGTAGTTTTTGAAACTGTCTCTATTTCTTCAGCGCGCGCTAACGGCTAGGATTGGTCCCACAGTAAAAAATGACTTATTTATCTAAATTTTTAAATAAAGCGCTACCACAGCGCCCAGTGTAATTGCTGAGTTCCAGCAATCATGTCAAATTAAGAAGAATGTTATTTCTTGGAGTCCAATTGTCTCATTTATCACATTTATAAGGTCAAAGTCCAAAATCAGTTCAATTAAGTCCCACAGTCAATCGTTTCACTGTTAAAAGCGATGCAACCTAGTAATATCAGAAAAATATCGCTAAATACATGTTGGTACGAATATGTGACGCAACCGTTGTAACTCAAACGGACTGATACCGTTAGAAAGTCAATGAAATGTAGTTTTTGAAACTGTCTCTATTTCTTCAGCGCGCGCTAACGGCTAGGATTGGTCCCACAGTAAAAAATGACTTATTTATCTAAATTTTTAAATAAAGCGCTACCACAGCGCCCAGTGTAATTGCTGAGTTCCAGCAATCATGTCAAATTAAGAAGAATGTTATTTCTTGGAGTCCAATTGTCTCATTTATCACATTTATAAGGTCAAAGTCCAAAATCAGTTCAATTAAGTCCCACAGTCAATCGTTTCACTGTTAAAAGCGATGCAACCTAGTAATATCAGAAAAATATCGCTAAATACATGTTGGTACGAATATGTGACGCAACCGTTGTAACTCAAACGGACTGATACCGTTAGAAAGTCAATGAAATGTAGTTTTTGAAACTGTCTCTATTTCTTCAGCGCGCGCTAACGGCTAGGATTGGTCCCACAGTAAAAAATGACTTATTTATCTAAATTTTTAAATAAAGCGCTACCACAGCGCCCAGTGTAATTGCTGAGTTCCAGCAATCATGTCAAATTAAGAAGAATGTTATTTCTTGGAGTCCAATTGTCTCATTTATCACATTTATAAGGTCAAAGTCCAAAATCAGTTCAATTAAGTCCCACAGTCAATCGTTTCACTGTTAAAAGCGATGCAACCTAGTAATATCAGAAAAATATCGCTAAATACATGTTGGTACGAATATGTGACGCAACCGTTGTAACTCAAACGGACTGATACCGTTAGAAAGTCAATGAAATGTAGTTTTTGAAACTGTCTCTATTTCTTCAGCGCGCGCTAACGGCTAGGATTGGTCCCACAGTAAAAAATGACTTATTTATCTAAATTTTTAAATAAAGCGCTACCACAGCGCCCAGTGTAATTGCTGAGTTCCAGCAATCATGTCAAATTAAGAAGAATGTTATTTCTTGGAGTCCAATTGTCTCATTTATCACATTTATAAGGTCAAAGTCCAAAATCAGTTCAATTAAGTCCCACAGTCAATCGTTTCACTGTTAAAAGCGATGCAACCTAGTAATATCAGAAAAATATCGCTAAATACATGTTGGTACGAATATGTGACGCAACCGTTGTAACTCAAACGGACTGATACCGTTAGAAAGTCAATGAAATGTAGTTTTTGAAACTGTCTCTATTTCTTCAGCGCGCGCTAACGGCTAGGATTGGTCCCACAGTAAAAAATGACTTATTTATCTAAATTTTTAAATAAAGCGCTACCACAGCGCCCAGTGTAATTGCTGAGTTCCAGCAATCATGTCAAATTAAGAAGAATGTTATTTCTTGGAGTCCAATTGTCTCATTTATCACATTTATAAGGTCAAAGTCCAAAATCAGTTCAATTAAGTCCCACAGTCAATCGTTTCACTGTTAAAAGCGATGCAACCTAGTAATATCAGAAAAATATCGCTAAATACATGTTGGTACGAATATGTGACGCAACCGTTGTAACTCAAACGGACTGATACCGTTAGAAAGTCAATGAAATGTAGTTTTTGAAACTGTCTCTATTTCTTCAGCGCGCGCTAACGGCTAGGATTGGTCCCACAGTAAAAAATGACTTATTTATCTAAATTTTTAAATAAAGCGCTACCACAGCGCCCAGTGTAATTGCTGAGTTCCAGCAATCATGTCAAATTAAGAAGAATGTTATTTCTTGGAGTCCAATTGTCTCATTTATCACATTTATAAGGTCAAAGTCCAAAATCAGTTCAATTAAGTCCCACAGTCAATCGTTTCACTGTTAAAAGCGATGCAACCTAGTAATATCAGAAAAATATCGCTAAATACATGTTGGTACGAATATGTGACGCAACCGTTGTAACTCAAACGGACTGATACCGTTAGAAAGTCAATGAAATGTAGTTTTTGAAACTGTCTCTATTTCTTCAGCGCGCGCTAACGGCTAGGATTGGTCCCACAGTAAAAAATGACTTATTTATCTAAATTTTTAAATAAAGCGCTACCACAGCGCCCAGTGTAATTGCTGAGTTCCAGCAATCATGTCAAATTAAGAAGAATGTTATTTCTTGGAGTCCAATTGTCTCATTTATCACATTTATAAGGTCAAAGTCCAAAATCAGTTCAATTAAGTCCCACAGTCAATCGTTTCACTGTTAAAAGCGATGCAACCTAGTAATATCAGAAAAATATCGCTAAATACATGTTGGTACGAATATGTGACGCAACCGTTGTAACTCAAACGGACTGATACCGTTAGAAAGTCAATGAAATGTTATTTTTTGAAACTGTCTTTATTTCTTCAGCGCGCGCTAACGGCTAGGATTGGTCCCACAGTAAAAAATGACTTATTTATCTAAATTTTTAAATAAAGCGCTACCACAGCGCCCAGTGTAATTGCTGAGTTCCAGCAATCATGTCAAATTAAGAAGAATGTTATTTCTTGGATTCCAATTATCTCATTTATCACATTTATAAGGTCAAAGTCCAAAATCAGTTCAATTAAGTCCCACAGTCAATCGTTTCACTGTTAAAAGCGATGCAACCTAGTAATATCAGAAAAATATCGCTAAATACATGTTGGTACGAATATGTGACGCAACCGTTGTAACTCAAACGGACTAATACCGTTAGAAAGTCAATGAAATGTAGTTTTTGAAACTGTCTTTATTTCTTCAGCGCGCCCTAACGGCTAGGATTGGTCCCACAGTAAAAAATGACTTATTTATCTAAATTTTTAAATAAAGCGCTACCACAGCGCCCAGTGTAATTGCTGAGTTCCAGCAATCATGTCAAATTAAGAAGAATGTTATTTCTTGGAGTCCAATTGTCTCATTTATCACATTTATAAGGTCAAAGTCCAAAATCAGTTCAATTAAGTCCCACAGTCAATCGTTTCACTGTTAAAAGCGATGCAACCTAGTAATATCAGAAAAATATCGCTAAATACATGTTGGTACGAATATGTGACGCAACCGTTGTAACTCAAACGGACTGATACCGTTAGAAAGTCAATGAAATGTAGTTTTTGAAACTGTCTCTATTTCTTCAGCGCGCGCTAACGGCTAGGATTGGTCCCACAGTGAAAAAATGACTTATTTATCTAAATTTTTAAATAAAGCGCTACCACAGCGCCCAGTGTAATTGCTGAGTTCCAGCAATCATGTCAAATTAAGAAGAATGTTATTTCTTGGAGTCCAATTGTCTCATTTATCACATTTATAAGGTCAAAGTCCAAAATCAGTTCAATTAAGTCCCACAGTCAATCGTTTCACTGTTAAAAGCGATGCAACCTAGTAATATCAGAAAAATATCGCTAAATACATGTTGGTACGAATATGTGACGCAACCGTTGTAACTCAAACGGACTGATACCGTTAGAAAGTCAATGAAATGTAGTTTTTGAAACTGTCTCTATTTCTTCAGCGCGCGCTAACGGCTAGGATTGGTCCCACAGTAAAAAATGACTTATTTATCTAAATTTTTAAATAAAGCGCTACCACAGCGCCCAGTGTAATTGCTGAGTTCCAGCAATCATGTCAAATTAAGAAGAATGTTATTTCTTGGAGTCCAATTGTCTCATTTATCACATTTATAAGGTCAAAGTCCAAAATCAGTTCAATTAAGTCCCACAGTCAATCGTTTCACTGTTAAAAGCGATGCAACCTAGTAATATCAGAAAAATATCGCTAAATACATGTTGGTACGAATATGTGACGCAACCGTTGTAACTCAAACGGACTGATACCGTTAGAAAGTCAATGAAATGTAGTTTTTGAAACTGTCTCTATTTCTTCAGCGCGCGCTAACGGCTAGGATTGGTCCCACAGTAAAAAATGACTTATTTATCTAAATTTTTAAATAAAGCGCTACCACAGCGCCCAGTGTAATCGCTGAGTTCCAGCAATCATGTCAATTAAGAAGAATGTTATTTCTTGGAGTCCAATTGTCTCATTTATCACATTTATAAGGTCAAAGTCCAAAATCAGTTCAATTAAGTCCCACAGTCAATCGTTTCACTGTTAAAAGCGATGCAACCTAGTAATATCAGAAAAATATCGCTAAATACATGTTGGTACGAATATGTGACGCAACCGTTGTAACTCAAACGGACTGATACCGTTAGAAAGTCAATGAAATGTAGTTTTTGAAACTGTCTCTATTTCTTCAGCGCGCGCTAACGGCTAGGATTGGTCCCACAGTAAAAAATGACTTATTTATCTAAATTTTTAAATAAAGCGCTACCACAGCGCCCAGTGTAATTGCTGAGTTCCAGCAATCATGTCAAATTAAGAAGAATGTTATTTCTTGGAGTCCAATTGTCTCATTTATCACATTTATAAGGTCAAAGTCCAAAATCAGTTCAATTAAGTCCCACAGTCAATCGTTTCACTGTTAAAAGCGATGCAACCTAGTAATATCAGAAAAATATCGCTAAATACATGTTGGTACGAATATGTGACGCAACCGTTGTAACTCAACGGACTGATACCGTTAGAAAGTCAATGAAATGTAGTTTTTGAAACTGTCTCTATTTCTTCAGCGCGCGCTAACGGCTAGGATTGGTCCCACAGTAAAAAATGACTTATTTATCTAAATTTTTAAATAAAGCGCTACCACAGCGCCCAGTGTAATTGCTGAGTTCCAGCAATCATGTCAAATTAAGAAGAATGTTATTTCTTGGAGTCCAATTGTCTCATTTATCACATTTATAAGGTCAAAGTCCAAAATCAGTTTCAATTAAGTCCCACAGTCAATCGTTTCACTGTTAAAAGCGATGCAACCTAGTAATATCAGAAAAATATCGCTAAATACATGTTGGTACGAATATGTGACGCAACCGTTGTAACTCAAACGGACTGATACCGTTAGAAAGTCAATGAAATGTAGTTTTTGAAACTGTCTCTATTTCCTCAGCGCGCGCTAACAGCTAGGATTGGTCCCACAGTAAAAAATGACTTATTTATCTAAATTTTTAAATAAAGCGCTACCACAGCGCCCAGTGTAATTGCTGAGTTCCAGCAATCATGTCAAATTAAGAAGAATGTTATTTCTTGGAGTCCAATTGTCTCATTTATCACATTTATAAGGTCAAAGTCCAAAATCAGTTCAATTAAGTCCCACAGTCAATCGTTTCACTGTTAAAAGCGATGCAACCTAGTAATATCAGAAAAATATCGCTAAATACATGTTGGTACGAATATGTGACGCAACCGTTGTAACTCAAACGGACTGATACCGTTAGAAAGTCAATGAAATGTAGTTTTTGAAACTGTCTCTATTTCTTCAGCGCGCGCTAACGGCTAGGATTGGTCCCACAGTAAAAATGACTTATTTATCTAAATTTTTAAATAAAGCGCTACCACAGCGCCCAGTGTAATTGCTGAGTTCCAGCAATCATGTCAAATTAAGAAGAATGTTATTTCTTGGAGTCCAATTGTCTCATTTATCACATTTATAAGGTCAAAGTCCAAAATCAGTTCAATTAAGTCCCACAGTCAATCGTTTCACTGTTAAAAGCGATGCAACCTAGTAATATCAGAAAAATATCGCTAAATACATGTTGGTACGAATATGTGACGCAACCGTTGTAACTCAAACGGACTGATACCGTTAGAAAGTCAATGAAATGTAGTTTTTGAAACTGTCTCTATTTCTTCAGCGCGCGCTAACGGCTAGGATTGGTCCCACAGTGAAAAAATGACTTATTTATCTAAATTTTTAAATAAAGCGCTACCACAGCGCCCAGTGTAATTGCTGAGTTCCAGCAATCATGTCAAATTAAGAAGAATGTTATTTCTTGGAGTCCAATTGTCTCATTTATCACATTTATAAGGTCAAAGTCCAAAATCAGTTCAATTAAGTCCCACAGTCAATCGTTTCACTGTTAAAAGCGATGCAACCTAGTAATATCAGAAAAATATCGCTAAATACATGTTGGTACGAATATGTGACGCAACCGTTGTAACTCAAACGGACTGATACCGTTAGAAAGTCAATGAAATGTAGTTTTTGAAACTGTCTCTATTTCTTCAGCGCGCGCTAACGGCTAGGATTGGTCCCACAGTAAAAAATGACTTATTTATCTAAATTTTTAAATAAAGCGCTACCACAGCGCCCAGTGTAATTGCTGAGTTCCAGCAATCATGTCAAATTAAGAAGAATGTTATTTCTTGGAGTCCAATTGTCTCATTTATCACATTTATAAGGTCAAAGTCCAAAATCAGTTCAATTAAGTCCCACAGTCAATCGTTTCACTGTTAAAAGCGATGCAACCTAGTAATATCAGAAAAATATCGCTAAATACATGTTGGTACGAATATGTGACGCAACCGTTGTAACTCAAACGGACTGATACCGTTAGAAAGTCAATGAAATTTAGTTTTTGAAACTGTCTCTATTTCTTCAGCGCGCGCTAACGGCTAGGATTGGTCCCACAGTAAAAAATGACTTATTTATCTAAATTTTTAAATAAAGCGCTACCACAGCGCCCAGTGTAATTGCTGAGTTCCAGCAATCATGTCAAATTAAGAAGAATGTTATTTCTTGGAGTCCAATTGTCTCATTTATCACATTTATAAGGTCAAAGTCCAAAATCAGTTCAATTAAGTCCCACAGTCAATCGTTTCACTGTTAAAAGCGATGCAACCTAGTAATATCAGAAAAATATCGCTAAATACATGTTGGTACGAATATGTGACGCAACCGTTGTAACTCAAACGGACTGATACCGTTAGAAAGTCAATGAAATGTAGTTTTTGAAACTGTCTCTATTTCTTCAGCGCGCGCTAACGGCTAGGATTGGTCCCACAGTGAAAAATGACTTATTTATCTAAATTTTTAAATAAAGCGCTACCACAGCGCCCAGTGTAATTGCTGAGTTCCAGCAATCATGTCAAATTAAGAAGAATGTTATTTCTTGGAGTCCAATTGTCTCATTTATCACATTTATAAGGTCAAAGTCCAAAATCAGTTCAATTAAGTCCCACAGTCAATCGTTTCACTGTTAAAAGCGATGCAACCTAGTAATATCAGAAAAATATCGCTAAATACATGTTGGTACGAATATGTGACGCAACCGTTGTAACTCAAACGGACTGATACCGTTAGAAAGTCAATGAAATGTAGTTTTTGAAACTGTCTCTATTTCTTCAGCGCGCGCTAACGGCTAGGATTGGTCCCACAGTGAAAAATGACTTATTTATCTAAATTTTTAAATAAAGCGCTACCACAGCGCCCAGTGTAATTGCTGAGTTCCAGCAATCATGTCAAATTAAGAAGAATGTTATTTCTTGGAGTCCAATTGTCTCATTTATCACATTTATAAGGTCAAAGTCCAAAATCAGTTCAATTAAGTCCCACAGTCAATCGTTTCACTGTTAAAAGCGATGCAACCTAGTAATATCAGAAAAATATCGCTAAATACATGTTGGTACGAATATGTGACGCAACCGTTGTAACTCAAACGGACTGATACCGTTAGAAAGTCAATGAAATGTAGTTTTTGAAACTGTCTCTATTTCTTCAGCGCGCGCTAACGGCTAGGATTGGTCCCACAGTGAAAAATGACTTATTTATCTAAATTTTTAAATAAAGCGCTACCACAGCGCCCAGTGTAATTGCTGAGTTCCAGCAATCATGTCAATTAAGAAGAATGTTATTTCTTGGAGTCCAATTGTCTCATTTATCACATTTATAAGGTCAAAGTCCAAAATCAGTTCAATTAAGTCCCACAGTCAATCGTTTCACTGTTAAAAGCGATGCAACCTAGTAATATCAGAAAAATATCGCTAAATACATGTTGGTACGAATATGTGACGCAACCGTTGTAACTCAAACGGACTGATACCGTTAGAAAGTCAATGAAATGTAGTTTTTGAAACTGTCTCTATTTCTTCAGCGCGCGCTAACGGCTAGGATTGGTCCCACAGTAAAAATGACTTATTTATCTAAATTTTTAAATAAAGCGCTACCACAGCGCCAGTGTAATTGCTGAGTTCCAGCAATCATGTCAAATTAAGAAGAATGTTATTTCTTGGAGTCCAATTGTCTCATTTATCACATTTATAAGGTCAAAGTCCAAAATCAGTTCAATTAAGTCCCACAGTCAATCGTTTCACTGTTAAAAGCGATGCAACCTAGTAATATCAGAAAAATATCGCTAAATACATGTTGGTACGAATATGTGACGCAACCGTTGTAACTCAAACGGACTGATACCGTTAGAAAGTCAATGAAATGTAGTTTTTGAAACTGTCTCTATTTCTTCAGCGCGCGCTAACGGCTAGGATTGGTCCCACAGTAAAAAATGACTTATTTATCTAAATTTTTAAATAAAGCGCTACCACAGCGCCCAGTGTAATTGCTGAGTTCCAGCAATCATGTCAAATTAAGAAGAATGTTATTTCTTGGAGTCCAATTGTCTCATTTATCACATTTATAAGGTCAAAGTCCAAAATCAGTTCAATTAAGTCCCACAGTCAATCGTTTCACTGTTAAAAGCGATGCAACCTAGTAATATCAGAAAAATATCGCTAAATACATGTTGGTACGAATATGTGACGCAACCGTTGTAACTCAAACGGACTGATACCGTTAGAAAGTCAATGAAATGTAGTTTTTGAAACTGTCTCTATTTCTTCAGCGCGCGCTAACGGCTAGGATTGGTCCCACAGTAAAAAATGACTTATTTATCTAAATTTTTAAATAAAGCGCTACCACAGCGCCCAGTGTAATTGCTGAGTTCCAGCAATCATGTCAAATTAAGAAGAATGTTATTTCTTGGAGTCCAATTTTCTCATTTATCACATTTATAAGGTCAAAGTCCAAAATCAGTTCAATTAAGTCCCACAGTCAATCGTTTCACTGTTAAAAGCGATGCAACCTAGTAATATCAGAAAAATATCGCTAAATACATGTTGGTACGAATATGTGACGCAACCGTTGTAACTCAAACGGACTGATACCGTTAGAAAGTCAATGAAATGTAGTTTTTGAAACTGTCTCTATTTCTTCAGCGCGCGCTAACGGCTAGGATTGGTCCCACAGTGAAAAATGACTTATTTATCTAAATTTTTAAATAAAGCGCTACCACAGCGCCCAGTGTAATTGCTGAGTTCCAGCAATCATGTCAAATTAAGAAGAATGTTATTTCTTGGAGTCCAATTGTCTCATTTATCACATTTATAAGGTCAAAGTCCAAAATCAGTTCAATTAAGTCCCACAGTCAATCGTTTCACTGTTAAAAGCGATGCAACCTAGTAATATCAGAAAATATCGCTAAATACATGTTGGTACGAATATGTGACGCAACCGTTGTAACTCAAACGGACTGATACCGTTAGAAAGTCAATGAAATGTAGTTTTTGAAACTGTCTCTATTTCTTCAGCGCGCGCTAACGGCTAGGATTGGTCCCACAGTAAAAAAATGACTTATTTATCTAAATTTTTAAATAAAGCGCTACCACAGCGCCCAGTGTAATTGCTGAGTTCCAGCAATCATGTCAAATTAAGAAGAATGTTATTTCTTGGAGTCCAATTGTCTCATTTATCACATTTATAAGGTCAAAGTCCAAAATCAGTTCAATTAAGTCCCACAGTCAATCGTTTCACTGTTAAAAGCGATGCAACCTAGTAATATCAGAAAAATATCGCTAAATACATGTTGGTACGAATATGTGACGCAACCGTTGTAACTCAAACGGACTGATACCGTTAGAAAGGCAATGAAATGTAGTTTTTGAAACTGTCTCTATTTCTTCAGCGCGCGCTAACGGCTAGGATTGGTCCCACAGTGAAAAATGACTTATTTATCTAAATTTTTAAATAAAGCGCCACCACAGTGCCCAGTGTAATCGCTGAGTTCCAGCAATCATGTCAATTAAGAAGAATGTTATTTCTTGGAGTCCAATTGTCTCATTTATCACATTTATAAGGTCAAAGTCTAAAATCAGTTCAATTAAGTCCCACAGTCAATCGTTTTCACTGTTAAAAGCGATGCAACCTAGTAATATCAGAAAAATATCGCTAAATACATGTTGGTACGAATATGTGACGCAACCGTTGTAACTCAAACGGACTGATACCGTTAGAAAGTCAATGAAATGTAGTTTTTGAAACTGTCTCTATTTCTTCAGCGCGCGCTAACGGCTAGGATTGGTCCCACAGTAAAAAATGACTTATTTATCTAAATTTTTAAATAAAGCGCTACCACAGCGCCCAGTGTAATGCTGAGTTCCAGCAATCATGTCAAATTAAGAAGAATGTTATTTCTTGGAGTCCAATTGTCTCATTTATCACATTTATAAGGTCAAAGTCCAAAATCAGTTCAATTAAGTCCCACAGTCAATCGTTTCACTGTTAAAAGCGATGCAACCCTAGTAATATCAGAAAAATATCGCTAAATACATGTTGGTACGAATATGTGACGCAACCGTTGTAACTCAAACGGACTGATACCGTTAGAAAGTCAATGAAATGTAGTTTTTGAAACTGTCTCTATTTCTTCAGCGCACGCTAACGGCTAGGATTGGTCCCACAGTGAAAAATGACTTATTTATCTAAATTTTTAAATAAAGCGCTACCCCAGCGCCCAGTGTAATTGCTGAGTTCCAGCAATCATGTCAAATTAAGAAGAATGTTATTTCTTGGAGTCCAATTGTCTCATTTATCACATTTATAAGGTCAAAGTCCAAAATCAGTTCAATTAAGTCCCACAGTCAATCGTTTCACTGTTAAAAGCGATGCAACCTAGTAATATCAGAAAAATATCGCTAAATACATGTTGGTACGAATATGTGACGCAACCGTTGTAACTCAAACGGACTGATACCGTTAGAAAGTCAATGAAATGTAGTTTTTGAAACTGTCTCTATTTCTTCAGCGCGCGCTAACGGCTAGGATTGGTCCCACAGTGAAAAATGACTTATTTATCTAAATTTTTAAATAAAGCGCCACCACAGCGCCCAGTGTAATCGCTGAGTTCCAGCAATCATGTCAAATTAAGAAGAATGTTATTTTCTTGGAGTCCAATTGTCTCATTTATCACATTTATAAGGTCAAAGTCCAAAATCAGTTCAATTAAGTCCCACAGTCAATCGTTTCACTGTTAAAAGCGATGCAACCTAGTAATATCAGAAAAATATCGCTAAATACATGTTGGTACGAATATGTGACGCAACCGTTGTAACTCAAACGGACTGATACCGTTAGAAAGTCAATGAAATGTAGTTTTTGAAACTGTCTCTATTTCTTCAGCGCGCGCTAACGGCTAGGATTGGTCCCACAGTAAAAAATGACTTATTTATCTAAATTTTTAAATAAAGCGCTACCACAGCGCCCAGTGTAATTGCTGAGTTCCAGCAATCATGTCAAATTAAGAAGAATGTTATTTCTTGGAGTCCAATTGTCTCATTTATCACATTTATAGGTCAAAGTCCAAAATCAGTTCAATTAAGTCCCACAGTCAATCGTTTCACTGTTAAAAGCGATGCAACCTAGTAATATCAGAAAATATCGCTAAAATACATGTTGGTACGAATATGTGACGCAACCGTTGTAACTCAAACGACTGATACCGTTAGAAAGGTCAATGAAATTTAGTTTTTGAAACTGTCTCTATCTCTTCAGCTCGCGCTAACGCCTAGGATTGGTCCCACAGTAAAAAATGACTTATTTATCTAAATTTTTAAATAAAAGCGCTACCACAGCGCCCAGTGTAATTGCTGAGTTCCAGCAATCATGTCAAATTAAGAAGAATGTTATTTCTTGGAGTCCAATTGTCTCATTTATCACATTTATAAGGTCAAAGTCCAAAATCAGTTCAATTAAGTCCCACAGTCAATCGTTTCACTGTTAAAAGCGATGCAACCTAGTAATATCAGAAAAATATCGCTAAATACATGTTGGTACGAATATGTGACGCAACCGTTGTAACTCAAACGGACTGATACCGTTAGAAAGTCAATGAAATGTAGTTTTTGAAACTGTCTCTATTTCTTCAGCGCGCGCTAACGGCTAGGATTGGTCCCACAGTGAAAAATGACTTATTTATCTAAATTTTTAAATAAAGCGCTACCACAGCGCCCAGTGTAATTGCTGAGTTCCAGCAATCATGTCAAATTAAGAAGAATGTTATTTCTTGGAGTCCAATTGTCTCATTTATCACATTTATAAGGTCAAAGTCCAAAATCAGTTCAATTAAGTCCCACAGTCAATCGTTTCACTGTTAAAAGCGATGCAACCTAGTAATATCAGAAAAAATATCGCTAAATACATGTTGGTACGAATATGTGACGCAACCGTTGTAACTCAAACGGACTGATACCGTTAGAAAGTCAATGAAATGTAGTTTTGAAACTGTCTCTATTTCTTCAACGCGCGCTAACGGCTAGGATTGGTCCCACAGTAAAAAATGACTTATTTATCTAAATTTTTAAATAAAGCGCTACCACAGCGCCCAGTGTAATCGCTGAGTTCCAGCAATCATGTCAAATTAAGAAGAATGTTATTTCTTGGAGTCCAATTGTCTCATTTATCACATTTATAAGGTCAAAGTCCAAAATCAGTTCAATTAAGTCCCACAGTCAATCGTTTCACTGTTAAAAGCGATGCAACCTAGTAATATCAGAAAAATATCGCTAAATACATGTTGGTACGAATATGTGACGCAACCGTTGTAACTCAAACGGACTGATACCGTTAGAAAGTCAATGAAATGTAGTTTTTGAAACTGTCTCTATTTCTTCAGCGCGCGCTAACGCTAGGATTGGTTCCCACAGTAAAAAATGACTTATTTATCTAAATTTTTAAAATAAAGCGCTACCACAGCGCCCAGTGTAATTGCTGAGTTCCAGCAATCATGTCAAATTAAGAAGAATGTTATTTCTTGGAGTCCAATTTTCTCATTTATCACATTTATAAGGTCAAAGTCCAAAATCAGTTCAATTAAGTCCCACAGTCAATCGTTTCACTGTTAAAAGCGATGCAACCTAGTAATATCAGAAAAATGTCGCTAAATACATGTTGGTACGAATATGTGACGGAACCGTTCTAACTCAAACGGACTGATACCGTTAGAAAGTCAATGAAATGTAGTTTTTGAAACTGTCTCTATTTCTTCAGCGCGCGCTAACGGCTAGGATTGGTCCCACAGTGAAAAAAGACTATTATCTAAATTTTAAATAAAGCGCCACCACAGCGCCCAGTGTAATCGCTGAGTTCCAGCAATCATGTCAAATTAAGAAGAATGTTATTTCTTGGAGTCCAATTGTCTCATTTATCACATTTATAAGGTCAAAGTCCAAAATCAGTTCAATTAAGTCCCACAGTCAATCGTTTCACTGTTAAAAGCGATGCAACCTAGTAATATCAGAAAAATATCGCTAAATACATGTTGGTACGAATATGTGACGCAACCGTTGTAACTCAAACGGACTGATACCGTTAGAAAGTCAATGAAATGTAGTTTTTGAAACTGTCTCTATTTCTTCAACGCGCACTAACGGCTAGGATTGGTTCCACAGTAAAAAATGACTTATTTATCTAAATTTTTAAATGAAGCGCTACCACAGCGCCCAGTGTAATTGCTGAGTTCCAGCAATCATGTCATAAGGTCAAAGTCAAAATCAGTTCAATTAAGTCCACAGTCAATCGTTCAACTGTTTAAAAGCGATGCAACCTAGTAATATCAGAAAAATATCGCTAAATACATGTTGTACGAATATGTGGGCAACCGTTCTAACTCAAACGGACTAATACCGTTAGAAAGTCAATGAAATGTAGTTTTGAAAACTGTCTTCTATTCTTCAGCGCGCGCTAACGGCTTAGGATTGGTCCACAGTAAAAAATGACTTATTTATCTAAATTTTTAAATGAAATGCGCCACCACAGTGCCCAAGTGTAATCGCTGAGTTCCAGCAATCATGACAATTAAAAGAATGTTATTTCTGGAAGTCCAATTGTCTCATTTATCATTATAAGGTCAAAGTCTAAAATCAGTCAATTAAGTCCCACAGTCAATCGTTTCACTGTTAAAAGCGATGCAACCTAGTAATATCGAGAAAAATATCGCTAAATACATGTTGGTACGAATATGTGACGCAACCGTTGTAAACTCAAACGGACTGATACCGTTAGAAAGTGCTTGAAATTTAGTTTTGAAACTGTTCTCTATTTCTTCAGCGCGCGCTAACGGCTAGATGGTCCCACAGTGAAAAATGACTTGATTTATCTAAATTTTTAAATAAAGCGCCACCACAGTGCCCCAGATGTAATCGCTGAGTCCAGCAATTCATGTCAATTAAGAAGAATGATATTTCTTGGAGTCCAATGTCTCATTTATCACATTTATAAGGTCAAAGTCTTAAAAACAGTTCAATTAAGTCCCACAGTCAATCGTTTCACTGTTAAAAGCGATGCAACCTAGTAATATCAGAAAATATCGCTAAATACATGTTGGTACGAATATGTGACGCAACCGTTGTAACTCAAACGGACTGATACCGTTAGAAAGGCATGAAATGTAGTTTTTGAAACTGTCTCTATTTCTTCAGCGCGCTAACGGATAGGATTGGTCCCACAGTAAAAATGACTTATTTATCTAAATTTTTAAATAAAGCGCTACCACAGCGCCCAGTGTAATTGCTGAGTTCCAGCAAAATATTTATAAGGTCAAAGTCCAAATCAGTTCAATTAAGTCCCACAGTCAATCGTTTCACTGTTAAAAGCGATGCAACCTAGTAATATCAGAAAAATATCGCTAAATACATGTTGGTACGAATATGTGACGCAACCGTTCTAACTCAAACGGACTATACCGTTAGAAAGTCAATGAAATGTAGTTTTTGAAACTGTCTCTATTTCTTCAGCGCGCTAACGGCTAGGATTGGTCCACAGTAAAAATGACTTATTTATCTAAATTTTTAAATAAAGCGCCACACAGTGCCCAGTGTAATCGCTGAGTTCCAGCAATCATGTCAATTAAGAAGAATGTTATTTCTGGAGTCCAATTGTCTCATTTATCATTTATAAGGTCAAAGTCCAAAATCAGTTCAATTAAGTCCCACAGTCAATCGTTTCACTGTTAAAAGCGATGCAACCTAGTAATATCAGAAAAATATCGCTAAATACATGTTGGTACGAATATGTGACGCAACCGTTCTAACTCAAACGGACTGATACCGTTAGAAAGGCATTGAAATTTAGTTTTAAACTGTC
>JASGCC010001178.1:0-41600 GCA_030067915.1 Hydractinia echinata | reverse complement strand
AATCACACGTTTTGCCCATCTCCAACGGGATTTTTACATATAGGTGGAGCACGCACAGCTTTATTTAACTGGTTATATGCGAAACATCACAGTGGTAAATTCTTATTACGAATAGAAGATACTGATAAAAAGCGCTCAACAGTGGACGCAATTGAAGCAATCATCAATGGTATGCAATGGCTAGGCCTATCACATGATAATAATTAGTGTTTTCAATCACACAAATAAGAATAGACATATAGAGATTGCTCAACGATTAATCAAGAATGGAAAAGCTTTATTATTGCTATGAAAAATATATCACCTAT
The DNA here is from genome assembly GCA_030067915.1 of Hydractinia echinata. Lineage (NCBI taxonomy): Eukaryota > Metazoa > Cnidaria > Hydrozoa > Anthoathecata > Hydractiniidae > Hydractinia > Hydractinia echinata. The sequence continues at coordinate 41,292 of JASGCC010001178.1, read as the reverse complement.
ACCATCCGCATTAGGCTTTAGAAGTAAATGGCGAGATGATAATATTCAACACCCAATTCCTGAAAATGCAAAACCAGTAGTAAGCTCAAAATACCCAGTGAAGGCTATACAGTAATTAATGATAAGATATATGGCCAGATACAAATTTCTCACTCAACGCTTGAAGATCTTATTATTCTAAGATCAAATGGAACACCAACTTATATGCTCTCCGTAGTTGTTGATGATCATGATATGAATATTACACATATTATACGTGGGTCAGACCATATTACGAATACCGCAAAACAAATTCTTATTTATCAAGCCTTAAAATGGGATGTACCAACATTCGCTCATATTCCTCTTATACATGGTACTGATGGTAGTAAATTATCAAAGAGACATGGTGCTTTAGGGGTAGATGAATATTATAAGATGGGCTTTTTAGCAGAAGCTATGAGAAATTATCTTTTAAGGCTAGGCTGGAGTCATGGCAATGAAGAAATCATAAATACCGAGCAAGCCATCGATTGGTTTAACCTCAAAGGCATTGGCAAATCATCAGCTAATTTTGATATACAAAACTAGAACATATAAACAATTTTTATCTACGTAATACTGATAATATATTAGAAAAAGCACAACCTTTCATTGGCAACCTTGAGCAGGATAAAAAGAAATCCTTTCTAAAGCTTTACCTATCTTAACAGAAAAGGCTAAGACCCTTATAGAACTAGGGCAGCTATCAAAAATTTTCACAGAAGAGCACATTATTATGGATCGTGAAGCCCAAAAAGCAATAAAGAAAGAAATAATATCTGAATTAAAAGTACAATTGAAAATGATAAATAATTGGAATAAAGAGGACATTACAATGATAATCAACGAATTGGCTATAAAATATAAGAAAAAGGAAATATTCCAAACACTAAGGGCCTTACTAACTGGCACTATGAATTCACCAGCTATATTGACAGTGATGCTAGCTCTTGTCAACAAATTACTTTAAATAGGTTGAACGTAGATCTCGTATAAAAACACTGCTATGAAATTCAAATTTTAATTAAAAATTATCCCAGAAGTAAAATGTTACAACCTTCATATCTTTATATATATAATACAATCTGTTAATTTACTCTATGCTAATATTCCTAACGTCATACTTTCGGAATGATAGTGTTATTAATATCTGATTATTATTAGAAGATACTAAAATTAGTTATATATATAATAATATGCTAGGTAGGATTGAAAACACCTGAATTATAGAGCTAATTTGATAATCTCATCAAAGATATTTGCAAAGAAATCGAAATCACTTTTACCTTCATATTTCTTACCATTTATGAAAAAAACAGGAGAAGAATCAATTCTCAATTTATGTATAGCGTATATTTTACTATTCATAACTTTATTTTGTATCCTCTTGATCCTTGATACATGCATAAAATTCTTTCTTATCCATTTTGCCAATCTCTGCTACCTCAAGCAGACCACTTACATCTTGTCGATAAGGATAGGACAATTCTTCAGCGAATTAAATAAAGCATTATACATATTGAAATAATTTCGGCCTTTTAGACAACAACTTTCATCATTTTCTAAACAGCTCTCCCGGCAATGCTTCTTTGACGCATAGCAACGAGATAAGACACTTGCCTTAAAAGCAAAAGCATCAAGTGGAAAATCACGATATATAAAAAGCACCTTACCTGTATCAATATATTTTTCTTGTATTAGTGGGAGTACATCTTTGCTAAATGATGCACAATGAGGACAGAAAATGATGCGTATTCAATCATAACTATAGGCGCTTTTATAATTACCAATATAATGAATCAGCTGGCAAAACTTTACCTTTCTCTAACACAATTTCATCAGATATAAGCTTAAAAAGATCAATATCGTTAGAATCATTATCTTGTGCTGATCCCAAATTGCATATTAATAAAATTATAATTAGACAAACTAAAGTACGCATTTTCAAATATCAGTTTAAATAAATATACTATTGTAGTGTAAGGATTCTATTTCATACAGTCAAGTGACTTGTATTATTTAACAATTATGTTAATACATAGTATTACTTAAGGTGATTAATCTTATGGATAAAGATATAACTTCAGCCATCAACTTATTGGCGCGACTACCTGGTTTAGGGCCAAAATCAGCACGCAGAATAGTGTTACACCCTCTTGCAAAATAAGGAAAATAGTATGTTTACCTCTATTACATTCTATGTCATTGTTGCAACAATCTGTAAAAAATTGTTCCATATGTGGCAATTTAGATAAAGTCTCACCATGCCATTTATGCGCTAGTGATAAGCGTGATAATTCAATTTTATGTATAGTTGAGGGAGTAATAGATATATGGGCTTTAGAGCGTGGGAATATCTATAATGGTTTATATCATGTATTAGGAGGGACTTTATCTGCTATAGATGGCATTGACCCTGAAAACTAAATATTTCATCCTTGCAAGCTAGATTAACTGAAAATGATATCAAAGAAGTGATTGTTGCCATCAATAGTACTGTAGAAGGACAAACCACTGCTCATTATATCACACAACTTATACGCAGTTTCTCTAATGTGATTATTTCATTTTTGGCCAATGGTATTCCTATGGGCGGAGAGATGGATTATCTAGATGAAGGCACTTTAAGTATTGCCATAAATTCACGCATCAGACAATCATAACTACTCAATACAAGAACACATAGTTAAGAAATAAATATAGACTGAGAATTCTATCTGCTTTACGATTGAGCAACTAGACCAGTATTATGATATATTAGTATGGCTCAATGTAAACACTGTGCTAGCTCTTAATCGATTGAAAGAGATTTGTCAATAGAAAGCAACAGGTATAAATACAAAGATTGCAATAGGACTTTTCGTGCTAAAATAGAATAAAAAATAAAAATGGGGCAAAAAATATAAGCAAAAATTATATATGGATGGCATAGGTCTTGAGGCCATAGAATTCACAAAAGATATCTCATCATTATATTTGGTATTTGAAGAAGAAATTTTGCATCAATAACAGAACACAAGCTTTGTTTACATGGTCACCTAGGTATTTAGTGTTATGAATAAAAGCAAAAAAATTATCGATATCATATTCAGTAAATTTTTGAGATGATATTCTATTATCATATAAAAACATCTTACCAACCATATTCATTTATAATATACTTATAAAGTTAATAACTCAGGCGGCGTGAATGCCAATGATATTATATAATACAGACCATATTCAAGAGATTATTACTTAAGTTTTCTCAACAATATATTTATGTCCTCTACTATTTGTGGGTCAGTGATTAAGAGACCTTCAATACGCTTATTAGCATGTATGACAGTTGAGTGATCCCTGCTGAATTTTTTACCAATATCAAGCAAACTTTTCTGAGTAAGTAGCTTACAGAAATACATAGCTATTTGTCTTTGGACGGGCTATATTACGTATTCTACGACCTGAATGCATGTCAAGCCAACTTGACGTTATAATATTCAGCCAAACTGTCTTTTGTATATTATCTATAGTTGTTTTACTACCAAGACCTTAATAAATCAGATAATACATCACGTACAACCTCTACACTAATATCTCTACCCACTAATGATGCATGTGCTACTACTTTATTTAAAGCTCCCTCTAACTCACGTAACATTTGATCGAATATTTTTTGCAATAAACTCTAAAATGTTAGAAGGAAGATTAATAGACATTTGCTCCACCTTTGATTGTAAGATGCCCATACGCAACTCAAAGGTCGTATCATTTATATCAGCTACTAACCCCAACCTAAACGAGATTTTATTCTTTCTTCCACACCATCCAAATCACTAGGAGAACGGGTCGGCTGAGATGATTAATTGCTTCTTTTGATCAATAAGTGAATTAAAAGTATGAAAAAATTCTTCCTGAGTACTATCTTTACCACTGATAAATTGTACATCATCAACCATTAAAACATCAACAGACCTGAGCTTTTCTTTAAAATCCATGATATCTTTATTGCGCAAAGCGGTGATATAATGATACATGAACTTCTCCGCTGACAAGTAAACCACCTTTCTATTTATAGAAGAGTTATTAATATACCAAGCAATAGCGTGCATTAGGTGAGTTTTACCGAGGCCGACACCACCATATAAAAACAAAGGATTGCTCCGATAATCGGATTAGAACTTCAGCAACACGTTTAGCTGCGGCAAATGCTAACTCGTTTGGTTGCCAACAACAAAGTTATCGAAAGTAAAAACGAGGATCTAAAGGAGAACCTAAGCCCGATCCATTACTGCTACTTTCTTCCTTGACATTTTCATTACTGATCTCGCTTTCTGTGTGTATAGTTCCACCCAATTCTTGGCCACCACTTGCACTATAACATCAACAGAAAATAACACTATCATCTTCTTTCTTCCATAAAAATAGTATATTATCATATAGTGTGTTAGCACCCAATCACATATAAATTTTGTAGGAGCAGATAACGTCACTCGACCATTTTCATAGCATACAAACTTTAAATGTTGAATCCAACTATTATAAAGTATCCTCACCATACGCTTTTAAGAGCTTGTCAGATACAGTAGGCCAAAGAAGATCAGATTCTCCTCTTTTTAGCATCAGTTCATCGAGAAAGCTGTAATGAATTTGAAGTTGTAATACTCTATGAACTAATCCTGGCACCAAGGTAAAATTACTAATTTTCCAACCATCAAGAGAATTACGATGCCCATGATCATCTAATTTCCTTCGAAACCATCACAAATATTATAACAATTGAAATATCCATCAGAATATACTGAAGAAGCAGCTCGCAAGGGATCTATAACCACTGCGACATATAAAAAATAACTTAGTGTTTTTATCTTTAAACATTGTATTGATACTCCTCATGAAATTATTTATTAGTACTCATCTCTGCCATTAACTGCCAAGACAGAAAATTACTTTCTTATTAATTGGCCGCAAATTCTGGAGCCCCTGTTAATTTCCATTCTTCCTCCGTCCTTACATCTATCAGCTGGGCTTTATCTGCAGAATTTAATAATTCCCATTGCTTCAGTAGATTTTATTATTTTTTATCACAATATTTTTATATAGAAAAGTGTAATATGATTATAAAGTGATTTTTAAAACAATCAGCAAAGTTTGATTCGTGCAACTAGAGTAAAAAAACCATTAATATAGTATAAAATTGCTAATGATGGGCAAAAAAATATTTTGCCTTGAATGCTATTGCTCAATGCGCAAAAATATGATATTAGCCTTCTATACTGCATAAAATTTTTATTAATATTCAGTATAGTTAGAATAATATGTTGCTTTTTTCTTAAAGTGATTCCTTTCTAAGACCAAAGTAACTAATCAAGATCTGGGGAATGATTTAAGAATATAATGTGATTATACTCTTAGACATTATGAAAGATAAAATTGCGTGGAAAACAAGTGTCATTAACATTAAAATATGAAAGAAATATTACAAATATATATAGAAAATGGTATAGATTTTAGTATGAAAGAAGAAACAAACATAAGTCTGATCTAAACTATCAGTGAACATGATACCTATCTGCAATTAATTGTTGTACTAAATTTAATAGAACTAAAACGCATAGTTGAAAACTTCACGGTTGTACACTTTAAACAATATGCCAAAAACACAGTATTCTCTGATGGCAACCCTGCCGCTAATATCATGTTAATTGGTGAGCGCCCCAGGTGCAAATGAAGATCTACAAGGAATACCTTTTTGTGGTGCAAGCGGGAAATTACTAGATAAAATGCTGGCAGCAATTAATTTAGACAGAAAAAGTGTTTATATAACCAACACAGTATTTTGGCGACCTCCCGGCAACCGGCAACCTACTTACCATGAGACTGAAACCTGCAGACCTTTCTTGGAAAAGCATATTGCTTTAGTATCACCTAAATTATTGTTTCTCGTTGGTGGGATTGCGGCAAGTGCGATTCTAGGGTCAAATATTGGTATCTCCAAAGTCAGAGGAAAGTTTTATGAATATAAAAATCAATATATAGAAACACCTATAACTACCACAGCTATTTTTTCACCCAGCCTACCTTATGCGCCAACCAAAACAAAAGCGTTTAGCTTGGGAATTTACAAAAAATTAGAGATTACCTTGAAAATTGATTATATACTATAATCGTTTAAAGCAAAGGCAGAGAAATATATGCAGTTAATGAGCTAGGATATCCATAAACAATCTTCTTTTCAAGAACATGAGACATACAAAGGATAAGTTATGACTATTAAGAAGCATTTCAATTATTCCTGCTGCTTGGTAAAAAACATCACCCCAAAAGCATAAGACACAGAATTCCAAAGTTATTATCCCGAAGCTATACCAAATCTCTATATATAACAGTATTTATCATCTTAGATCTTAGATAATATTCATAACATCATTATTTCCAGGATAATAACGTGATTATATTCAGCACTAATTATACACTCAACATATCGAAAATTTGGAAAAATATATAAAAATATAGTCAAAAACTTAGCAATAATGAGTTTAAAAGCAAAGAATTATAACCTATTAAGACCACAAAATTTTTTATCTATGCTCAATATTTATTCAGATCACAGTTGGTACCGAATTTACCTCAGGCAGCCGCCTTTCCAGACTCTATCTTTGGGTGTACAACAAACGGTTGCAGGCTTGTTCTGAGATTTATAACCAATAGCAGCCCCTATACCGATACCAAGTAAATGCCAATACCAATAACTATAGCAATACATATGCCTATTTTTGATCCTTTATCAAAGCCCTGTAAGCTTTTGGAAGCAAGGCTAATTGCTATTATACCACAATTATAGCTCCAGCTATCCCACCTATAGGTGCACTTTTTTTCATATTTTGAGGATGCGCTGGTGTGCTCTTTTGCTTCTCATCTGTTTTTTCATCACTTTTATTTCCTCTTCTTCTGCATTCTTTAAAAGTTGCTGCTGCTTCGGTTGATGATTCTCTTCCTTCTTTTTTTCATAATCTTGCTGCTTCGTTTTAAACACCTCCTTTAATTCTGAGAGTGCTGCTCGAGCATTCTTTTTATCATTCTCGTTTAAATAAGCAAAATTGATCCCATTTATGCACCTTGATATCTTATTACACAGATCATCTGTTAGCTGTGCTCCTTCAATGCTTGTCTTTAATGCTCTCATCATAGGCATTATAGATTTTTTCAATTCTGTTTCATACTGACCAATATTTTCGAATCCTTGTGTATGCTCAGCAACCACATTACTTTACTCATAATCTCTATAAGTTTATCAAGGTTTTTATTCTTATAGTCCATTGAAATATGACTTGAATTGTGGTACGACAGAGTCGTAAAAATTATCTATTTTGTTATTTAGCCCAACCTCTAGCATACCATCTGTGTTATATCCTCTGTTTCTTTTCAACTGATATACTGATCTTTGAGCAACTGCGTTTTCAAATTGATGACTATTAAAAGAACTCATATACTCAGTGAGCGTATTTAATAAACTGTCCTCTACACTACGACTTTCCATAAAACTCCTTTCCTTTTTAAGTAATAATATCATAAAATACACTAAAAAAGCAACAGCTGTTAAGGCCTCATTGATACCATCAAAACCTGTTTTAAATCTTAGATCGTATTTCCAGGATGATAAAGTACTCTTTCCTATGATTTATATACACATTATACTTGTAAAAATTATGCAATATAAGAACATCTAGCCAATCAATATATAATTGCAAAACAAAAATTGCATTTTAAATTATATGCAATTATCTATTGATAATACCGAATATTATAATATATGAACCAACGCATTTATCTTTCAAGAAAAACTATTCATGGGTACAATTAGCGCGCTCTGAAGGTATTGGCCCTATAACTTTTCATAATTTAATTCAAAAATATGGCACTCCACAACAGGCATTATATAAAGATCTCTACAATTAAAATTACCATCTAATAAAATTACCATTGCAAACTGCGCTTCTGTTGAGAAAGAAATGCATTAATTGAGAAAATGAAAGGTAAGTTAATTGCTTCTTGTGAACCAGATTACCATATTATTTAAAATTACAAAAAGATGCCCCTCCACTATTAACAGTTTAGGAGATACCGAGTTGCTACAACGAGATAAGACTGTCCCATAGTTGGTTCACGTCAAGCCTGTTATAACAATTGCAAGCTTACTAAACAGTTAGCATATGAAATCGGTCAGGATGGATTTATCATTATATCTGGCCTAGCCACAGGCATTGATACGGCGGCTCATCAAGTTATTTATAAAAAACTCCCAACAATTGGTGTTGTAGCTCATGGTATCGACGTTATTTACCCTGAAGAAAACACCCGATTATATAATAATATAATGGATGATGGTGGTTTAATTATCACAGAATTTCCGTATAGCAGTCAGCCTAAAGCTCATAATTTTCCACAGCGTAATCGTATCATATCCGGCTTATCTCTTGGAGTATTGATTGTAGAAGCTGGTTTACACTCTGGTTCATTAATTACAGCTAAATACGCTTTATCACAAGGCCGAGAAGTATTTGTAGTGCCGGGTTCACCTCTGGATTTTAGGTGTAAAGGCAGCAATAAATTGCTAAAAGATGGAGCAACGCTTGTTGATTCTGCTGAAGACATTTCTTAATGCCCTCAAAATGATGAACAAAAGATAAATTATATCAAAATTCATTGTTTGATGGCTGCAGCGAAAAGGTAGAAGATATCAAATCATATATCATGCAGCAATTAAGTTATTCTCCAAGCAATATTGATGAACTAATCACTCATTTTAAATTTAATATTAATAGTATAATTGTGGCGTTATCAGAGCTTGAAATCGAAGATAAGATAGAGCGGGGTATTGATAATACTATTGTTCTTAAGTGTTACCCTGCATAATTTTCGGCCTCAAGACTGGTATCTGATACTCGGCTATATTAGTGTATTTAATTTCCACTTGATTACTTGATACCTTATTGATGCTAGTATATATCCTTCCATAATACTTTCAAAAATCTTCTTGCTGACAATCAAAGATAATAAATAAGATGTTATTACCATGTAAATGTCCGATCATATCATAATCACGAGTGCATTTTTTATAGACCTCTATCACTATTTGCAATAGTTTTATATCCATGTCCAATGGACTATTTAATGTGATGCTACCAACTAATGATCCTGAACCGTATAAAGTATGAAATTGTTGCAATATACTAATTCTTTTATAATAGCAGCATAATCCATAATATTTATTCCCGGCACCATACTGTGAATTTCATTATCCAATAACCCTAAACGATATTGCTTAAACTTATCAAGCAGAGTAAATGTACGTATTAATAACTCAAATGATAATGAATCTTGCTGTGACAAAAGCCTGAAAAACTTTTAGTATGATATCAATTTTTTTATTTTGTCGTGTAATTAATTTTACAATTTCGCATTCTCGAGAAAACAGCGCCAATATTATAAATCTCATCATTATAATCAAGATATTCATTAATTACCTTGACATTCTCTTCATCAAATATCTGAGTGAGACTTTTTTGATTGAGTTCTTTTCCTGTATAACCCAACATGAGACGGAGTTTATCATTGCTTGCAGTAATTTTTATTTCGTGAGTAAGGTTATTCTGAACAATAAAGAGCACCATATCATCTTTACGCCTAGCAGAAGCAAAATAAGTCATTTATTTGATATAAGGTTATAATTCAACTCACTATAATCTCTCTTAATGAAGAAAGGTTAAAGAAGATAGTAAAGTGTATTTATACGAATTATAGATATATAACACAGCCAGATTTTATCGTCCTTTCACACTACTATTATTGCCAACCTGCACTGAATCATGATTGCCAAGTGCTTCTGATTGGGACATCTCGGAATTCTGTGATGCTACTTTATTAGATTTTGATTGCAAAAATTCTTTTTAAATCTTTCACAACAGCGTTCACTCCCTGCATAAAACAATCCTTTAGACTAGTTTTATTATGCTCTTGTGTTTGCTTTTCTTCTATTCCCCTTTTTGGAAGGCTATCTTGTAATATACTCTGATTACTCTTCGATATTTGCTTTTCACCTTGTGTCTTCTGTTCCTGGATTGCCTCACGTTTCGCATGTAATTCTTTTAGCTTGTTATCCTCTTGTAATATTTGATCACCTATATCTTTACCTTGCTTGGATAAATTCTCATTTTTTGTTTCATGCTTTGCTATCTCATTCTTAATCTTACTATAGCTTTTGTTGAAAGCCATTTAACTGCTTGTTTAATTCGTTGATCTTCACGGTTGGTTTTTTATACTGCCGCTCTAATTGCTCGATCTCTTTACCGCAACTCTCAATTTCTTTTTCCAAAATAGTAGTTTGTTGTACTAGCGCACTCCAGTCACTAACAATAGCATTAGATTCTTCCAGAATTTCTTTTTATTATTTTCTAACTGAGATTTCTTTGATTCAACTTCCTTAATTTGCTGATCAATATTACCCTGCTCTTTATCTGTATCTTTGCTTTGGGTTTCTTGCATCTTAAAATTTGAAATACCAAAAAAACTGTTCAGCTATATATGGCATGATATTTTTATCAGTAACGCTAGATATTAAGCTATAAAAAGCTATTAATTTCCCCTTTACTGAGGTTTTGTTAGCTTTATTTTTGAATTCATTCAATTGTTTTTGTGCGCCTCCAATTAAGCTTTTAAAGTCACTTATTTCTTCTTTTGCATCTTTCACCATACTATTTGCAGCTTCAACAAAGACTACTTTCATAGAGGAAAGAAACTCCTTAGACTGAGAAAAAAGTCCTTTTACTTTATTTAAAGACTGCTTTGATGTTTTCACCCAAGGCATTCGCCCTATTATCTTTTGCTGTGTCTTGCTTGAATGCATTTAACGAGTTTTGTATGTCTTGTCGCATATTTTGCAGATTTTTGCCACATCCTGCGGCTTTTGAGCACTAAATATTCCTTGAGACGCATATTTTTGACCCTGAATTTTCTCAATGCTATTATCAATTAATTTTAACAAAAAATCCCATATTTTTTCTACTTTTCTGAGTCCCACCTATATTAAGAGTCTTCTGAATTTTCCTTGTTAATTCGATGATTTTATCATGACCTTCTACTTCTTCATTAATTGCCCTTTTTATTGCATCAAGATTGCCCTTAATATCATTCAAATTATCTGGCATAATACTCCTTCTCCGTACTTAAAGCTAATTATAAAGCATAAATATTAAAAAATTAACTGTTAATTGAAAAGTACCGCCAAATGATCTTGTTTTCAACGCTAATGATAAATTCAACACATCAACTATTAGAATAGTATCAAAAGGTTTATTTTGGAAGAATGAGATATTCTATACAATATTAGAATATATAATAAATATATCATCAATGGCTTGAAAATAAAAAATACCAAGCCAAAAAAATTAAAAAAGTATAATTTTGCAAGTTCTTGATCTTGTTTTATGTCTATATCTACATCCCAATCCTTAACAAAAACACATAGCTATATGCACAGCATAATTAATAATAAAATATCTTCTATAAGACAACTGTGGTTCAATTAATTGATCATAGACCACTACCTATAGAGAATATTTTAGGTATTTGCAGTAACCCTATTCAGTAGATCAAATACCTCTACCAATCAACAGCCCCTTTTTAAAAAGTATTTTTGAATGTATATCTTTTATAAAATATTATCTATTCCTGTTACTGCCAGCTATATCATATCACACCACCCTCTCTCCTAACTATTTTATTTATGAGTTTCTTTCATTAATATAATTCATTTTAGCAATTCTTAAGGGTTTTCAATTGTTTTTTATTGCTTGGAAGCAGAACAAGAATAATGCCTAACATTGTCATAGCTGCGAAAACAAAAAACACCCCATATTTATATATCCTGGAAAATATTGATGATAGGAGAATTATTCTGGAGTCTCAGTGTAATACAGTGTTTCACTCATAACGAAAATTCCGGATAGATGTACTTATGGAATATTAACAATACCACTCCCGTAGCTTCTTCTAAAGCACTATTGAAAATAGAAGATAAAAGTATCGATGCACTCATCAACGTGCTCTCGCGTAATTATAACGGTGGGACATCCTGATAGTTTGCTTATGTGCAGTTTTAGTTACTAATAAAACCTCGGCTACAGATGGATTTAATTATTTCCTGTACAGAAATTCAGCTGTAAATCTAACCTAGTAGTAAGCCTTGACCTCGCACTTCTTTTTATTATTTCTGGAAACTTCTATGCAATTATTTAATTTTTCTTGCAGATTATTTGGCATAATTTTAACTTTCATGCAAAAATTGCGGTTGCATCATTACATCGAGAACGGCATTCCCAACAGCCATGGCAGAGGGGCCCCACCATAGTTAGAACCGTGGACTACCAGGTGTCATGACCCCTGCTATATTATCTGTGGTTAAGCAAGGGCTGCAAGTGGAAAAACCATTACCTATAGGCCTTGGCGCAAGTTAATAATATCAGGTTCCAAAGCAAGCTGTTGATAGTAGAATAAACTAGCAGTACGACCATAACCAGTTTGCACTTCATCAAGGCCAGATATAAATTATTTTTTTTAGTTATCTCTCTTATAGCTTGAAGATACTCCACATCTAATGGGTAAATACCACCTTCGGATTGAATAGGCTCTAAGAATACGGCAGCTGTATTTTGATCAATGGCATTTTCTAATTCAAACAAAGTTATTACGTGCAACTTTTTTAAAAACCAGGTAAAAATGGGCCATAACCCTCCTTAGCAAAAATCATTACCACCAGCTGAGATCGCTGCCATGCTTCTACATGAAAGCCGCCAGCAATAGTAATAATAGTATGACGATTTTTATTGCCATTCATATAATGATATCGCCTAAATAATTTTTATAGTGGTTTCTGTTGCTTCCAAGCCACTTGAACAAAAAAATACTTTATTAGCAAAAGTTAATTGTACTAATCTTTTCTGCTAGCCTGTGCTGCTCTGGAATGGAAAAGAGGTTGGAACAATGCCACAGTAATTTGCTTTGTTGGTTAAGAGCCTCAACAATATATGGATGACAATGGCCGAGATTAAACTGTAGAGATGCCTGCAGCAAAGTCAAGGTATCTCTTGCCTTGATCATCATATAGATATACTCCCTCACCTTTGACAATATTTATGGTAATCTTATTGTAAACATTTAGTAAATTACTCATTCGATAATAATTTCTTTTACTGATAGGTTTATCATAATCACCAATATCCCAATTTATTATTTCTGCATTACAGGTATTTTTAAGATCAAAACTCAGCAGACTTTACTTCCTTATAGCTAGTCTGCACTGACATCTGTTTATTGATACTTTAATTGACATACCTTGTTTTGACTTAAATTCTCGTATATGTCGTAAAATCTCAACGCAGAGCTCTCCACCTTATTTTCAGTGGTAGAATCTATTATAGTCAGGCCAATTATCACGACGATGAATTGAAAAACAACTGTATAATTGATTATAAATTTCCTTCTGTGACAAAAGTATAAATGGTGCAAATAACTTTAATATCACCTCAAAAGTAATAGCTAAGGGCGTTAATGGCACTCTCATGGCCCGGGGCAATCATTTTGGATAAGCACGGCTTTTACCAATTCCAAATATTATCGCAATAATCTTCCAGAAAAAGTCTTCAAATAATTTCTCTGGCAATACAATATTCAAATTTATCTAGAGCAGCACTTGCAGATCGCACTGTATGGTGCAGACGATTCAAATATCCAACAATCTATTGGTGCATCGATAAACTCAACATGAAATTTTCTGTTACAAAAATTTGCTATTAAATTTACCAGCATTCCCATAACTTAGTCACCAACCTTTTACCCATCTTCATGACATTATCTGAGTAAATTGTATCAGCCCCTAACCTGGCGCTAGAAGCCCAGTACCTTATCACATCAGCGCCATATTGATTAAGCAATTTTTGTGGTTCAATAACATTTACCTTTAGATTTGCTCATCTTACTTTTATCTTCTGCTAAGCACCAACCACTGATCATGAGGTCTGACCATGGAGCATTCTTTGCATGTAAATGTGATTTTACTATTGTATAGAAACACCAGGTGCAGTATTATCCATGGGCTTGTGGACGTAAAGTAGCAGGAATATTTCACGTTTAGATTCCAAGTAATAATCATCATTGAGTGCACGACTATTGAGCTGTGGTGAGATTGAGCTTGTTGCCCAAGTATCCATCACATCTGCTTCTTGCTATTACTTCATCTCTGCTATAACCATTTGGTAAATCTTGTAGAGGATCAACTGGGAGCTGCTCTTTATTAGCTATCATCACTTTTCCTTCCTCACCTGGACGTTTTGAATACCACACAGGAAAAGGTACTCCAAAGTAACGTTGCCTAGATATACACCAATCCCATCGCAAGCCTTCTATCCATTGTTCCATAATAAACGCGTTTGTTATGAGGATACCAATTGCATTCATAAACTCTTTTCATTAGATTTTCTTTATGTTCTATACTTTCACAAACCATTGTTTGGTTGGTAATATTTCTAATGGTGATCCTATCTTTCAGCACATTTACATGATGACTGATTTCCTCTTGGCGCTGCACATAATTATTTTCTGCAAGCATTTTAATAATTTGTACACGAGCCTCTTTAATCTTCAGCCCTCTAATGCAATAGAGTATTGATTATCATTAACCAGGTTACAAATCTTACATATTTATCAATAATGATTTTGTAGGTAAGGAATGAATTTGCCACCAATTAATATTCCATTTCATCACCAAATGTACAAACACATTACTAAATAGCCCACTTTCCCTTGTCTATTTTAACAATTTTTATCGGCATTAATCGGCACTTCAATATTAAATAGGGGAGTCAGGGCTGATTGACCTATTAGATGTTGATGACCTTATCCTCCGGTGATTGTTTCTTGTGTCATAGTCAAAGGTATGAATTATTTGTACATGATTATACAGTGTGCTTTGTAAGATATCTAGATAGTATTGGTCAGGGCATAGAGAATATATACTAGTATAATTAGCAAATTGTGGTCATGAGGGCAATTTACACTGTTAATGTATCTGCTGGTCAGTAAAAGAGTATATATATATGAAGAACAACTGATGATAATTTTCATTTACATTCCTGATTATGAATGGTTGATGAATCACACTGCAAAGTATATATGCATGCAGCAAGGTTTACAGCTGACAATCAAGGTATAGGCCTGCAAAAAAAAGCAGAAGCTAAAGATAAAATTGCATATGGCCATGAACTAGCATGGTATGATGCATTCTCACACAAGATGAACCACATATTATAATCAGGTACTAGAAAGGAATATGAAAATACATGTTTGCAGATCGTAGGTGTGATGGCAATTTTATTCTTGTGGGAAGTTTTAGTAAGAAATGATATTTGTTATACCATCTAAAAAAATAATCGTCGTAAGTAATATTCCTTTCTCTTGGCAAGTATTTTGTGATTATACTGACTAATAAATAGTTAACCTAATTGAAAACCTTCAATAGTCTGAGTTTTTGAAGCAAACATTGTTATTTTAGAATTTAATAATATTCTTAAAGTGAGTATATAGATCATATCAGAATATATGCTGGGATATTTTCCTTATATTGCCATTTTTTGTGATGTTAGTTTTTATTCCTACTTATCAAATTTTCCTTTACGAGTGCTTATATATAGAAAGATAGCACCATGACCATCAATGGCATTGATATTTACTTATTTTGAATGAGTTATTCAATACTATTATAGTTTTCATATATAACCCTGTCAATTATGGAGCCATTTTTGCTCAATATATTATTCAATTCCTCTATTATAGAAGACGATTTTTATTATTTGATGGACTAAAGATATCTCCTTCCCCTAGTATTTATAATATACTAGATTATAAATATTTTTTTATTGAATATTGAGAATTATCTAATTCTATATGTAGTCTGCAATATATTATTCTGAAATAGATATTTTCTATGGAAAAATAAAACTTACATTATCCTTTATGAGATACTGAAATAATATCAGTAAAAGGAAATACTGCATAAGCATTGCTAAAAGATTTAGAAAAAATCATCGAGTTATAAATATATTGTTATTTAACTCGATAAACATCATCAAAATAAATTTTATAATGGCGGAATTTAATCCTTGAATACAGGTGTATTATTGATGGTTTCTTTCAGTTTTTGTAGTGCTGTTGATGGCACGAAATCAAATTTTCATCATCATTAGTATTATCAAGTTTTATGTAATAATATTATCTATAGGTTGCGCAGAAGGATGTGTGGTTGCTTTGAGGATGAGGCAATGTTGAGCTCCTGTGTGCCATTAATTAACTCTAAAACCTCTTTATTGATGGAGAAGATTCAATTATAGTGTTATACTTCTTTTTTCACTCCTTCTTTATAAGCTTGATATACAAGATAACCTATAGAACTGAGGAGTATGACAGAGAATATACTACTAAATATGGATATGACAGCAGTATTACTAATAGGATGTGTTTTTCTGTATCTTATACTGTTATACATGCAATCTATTAGTATGACTAGCCATAGTGTAAAAAATAGTATATCTATATTACTCAACAATGCCCCTTCACATTGTTATCTGTTTTCCTATGTATTTTTTCCCGTCAATAGAAATTTCTTGGTCTTATCATCTAATTTTAAGATTTTTTGAGGCGTTGAGCATCGTTTTTATTTAAACCTTATATTACATTTTAACATATTGTATACTGACAATTTATTATTATAACAAAGCATATAATATTATTTATAACATAACAACTATATATTCAATTTTTTTTGTGTTGTATTATGCGCTTGTTTTTTTATTAAAATCATTGCTATTAGATGAAATAGACTATAATTTATTAATTTTATTTTTCTTAAAATGTCTTTATCATCTTGTTTTATGCAATATATAGTGGCTGGCTTTTGCAATTTTGCGATGTTTTTTGGTGCTGGGAATTTGATATACCCTCTTTATATAGGTGTTGAAACTGTTGGTCATCATTACTGGTCCGCATTTGGCATCATCGCGACCGGAGTTATTTTACCTCTTTTAGGATTAATTAGCATTATACTATATGAAGGTAGTGTAAAAAAATTTTTTAGTAACTTAGGCTTTTATGTATCGTTACCATTGATTCTTGTCATCATATTGTTGATTGGACCTATAGCTGCAATTCCACGTTGTATTATTATTTCTTTTAGTGGATTTCAAGCTATATTTGATAATCTTGAGTTAATATGGTTTAATGCTCTCTTTTGCTTGGTGCTACTAATCACTGCATGGAGTAGAGGGCAAGTGGTGGATATCATTGGTAAGTGGTTAACGCCAATCCTGATATTAGGAATCACTTTCATTATAGGTTGTGCGCTATTTGATGGTAATACAATACCACTGGGGTTAAATATAACCAATTATAACGCTTTTTCCATTGGGGCCTTACAAGGGTATCAAACAATGGATTTATGTGCTGCTATATTTTTTGGTATTATAATTTTGATTATATGCAAGAATTTCAGGTGATAAATCAATAGTTCGTCAGAGCATCATTGCTTCTATTGTTGGTGCTATACTTTTACTAGTAGTGTATATATTTTCATTTATATGGGAGCAAAGTATTCAGATGTACTTGTTAATATTCCTAAAGAGCAAATGTTGATTACTGTGACGCAAAAGGTAATAAATAATACACTATCAACGCCAATAGCAAGCATAACAATATTAATTGCTTGTTTGACTACAGCTATTGCTCTGGTTGATTAGCTGTAACTTGGATATTGGATACATTTAAGATAGGTTATCAAAAACGACCCTATATAATTATTCCAGTTGTTATTACAAGTTTTATCTGCACTCTATTTGGTTTTACCAACTTGACTAATGTTCTTGCACAAGTTCTCTCGATTTTATATCCAGCACTGATAACATTAACTGTTGCTAATATAATTGATTATACTTTTGCTACCAAAATAGTTAAACCAACCTTCTGGCTTGTATGTTTAGCGAGTGTGTTATATAATTTCTCACTTTATTAATCTTAGGAAACATTATGAGTTTTGCAGATAATAGGGTGAAGGTATGGGCTGCATGGTTGATCACTGCGTTTTTTTTGGCTTACCAATATGTTTTGCGGGTGCTGCCAAATATTATAATGCCTTATCTAAAAAGAAACGTTTGATATTACTGCTAGTGGTTTGGACAATTCTCAGGCTTATATTATATTGGCTATACGATTATGCATATTCCTTGGGAATTATGTTAGACCTAATCGGGCCTAAGCTTGTGATTCCTACTTCTATTTTATTGGTTGTACTTGGTATGATGCCATTAGCTATTCGGATTCATGGAGCTTACTATTGGTAGGTTGTTGGTGGGTGTTGCATCTTCTGCTGCTATACTTGGAACTTTTAAAGTAATTCGTATGGGTTTCCTAGTAAGAAATTTCCTTTGATGTTAGGGATTTCAGTAACGATAGGATTCATGGCTGCTTCTTACGGAGGACAATTTGTAGGTTATGCTGCACATATTATAGGATAAAACCGATTTTACAATCTTTAATCTATGTAGGTATAGCCTTATCAATATTATCCTTTTTTATCTTACCTGGAGATAGGATGGAAAATAATGGTAATATACTAAAAGAAATAAAGAATTATTCTCACATAAAAAATGGATCTGTATGCAGCTATAGGAGGTTTAATGGTAGGTCCATTAGAGGGATTTGCTGATGGTTGGGCTACGACGTTCTTGAGAGTGCTATACCCACACATTGCTGAGGATTTATTTTCTCTATTGCCGTCTTTGATCCTGTTTGGATTGGCTGTTGGAGCTCCTATTTTGGGTTATATAGCGAAAAGACTGAGGCTTATTATCGCTTGATAATAACGTGTGGTATTGGCATGTGTTTAGGGTTCATTTTGATTTTTTTGCAATTGACTTCTCCCCCATTATTAGTGGGTACGTTTTTTATGATAGGGTTATTTTCTGCTTATCAAACTTAGTGATTCATAAGTCGTGTACATTGGCACCTGAGAAATTTGCTGGTCTTACTACCGCATGTGCAAACATGATTATAATGATTTTTGCTATTTTTTTCATACTACTATTGGTGAGGTTGTTGAGTGGATTAAACCTGCTGAGCATTATACTGTGACAGCATTGGTTAGTGGTGTGGTTATTGTCCCACTATGTTTATTTATTGCTTCTTGTATGTTTATTTACATTGCTATCAAAGATCAAGAGAAGTGATGTGTAATTAGGTATGAGAAATATCTTCTAGTTCAGATTAAATGGTAAGATCATAGATAATCTAAAATTTATCTATATATTTTACCTTTTTTTATCTGAAGTGCTTTGTATTATGATTGTTTTGATAAGATAAGGTTGTTGATAAATGCAAGCTTGGAAAAAGTTATATCAGTATGAATGCTGAATATTGCTAGTGAAATACCCTGTATTCATTTGCTATAAGAAAGTATTACTAAATAATAATATTAATTGTACACCTAGAGAGTGTCATCATATCAAAAAAAATCTACTAAAGCTATGCTTCTGGAAGCGGAAGAATACTATTTCTATAGAGCCCTACTACTTAAAGTGAGTGGTATACTATTATTGACATACCTGATAGATATTGGGAATTATAAATAATATTATAATAGAATAAAGAAGTTATATCTACACTTATTCTTATCATAAGCAGATTCTAGTAATCCTTTGTTAGGGTTATAGTTTATCTTGTAATCAGGAATTTGATTTGATAATGCATTATATTATATGTTTTTTTGTTTGAAAAGCTTTTTTTTAATTTTGTTGTTTTCTCTATTTTTGCTTCGTTATCGTGTCGATTAACTTCAATAATGCTGTATTCCAGGACCTTTTGATAATGTATAGATTAAGATTGTTTTACGTTTTTATTCAATATTACCAAATTTTTCTTATAATGGTATTGATATAATATCTTACATGTGTTATAAACAATAGTTTCTTATTGAGAGTGGAATATGGGACAAAAAAACAAACACTGTTGGATTAAAAACTAGAATTGCTTTGACGGCGCTACCCGCAATATTATTAGTAGGTTCTGCGGTTTTAACTGGCTTACATTATACTGGAATTTTTAAGGTTCCCCCAAAGCATTTATAGGTATTGCTTTAGCGGCAATTGCCTTCTTTAGTTTAATGAGTATTTTATATATTAATGATATGGTAAATATGAAAAATAACATTGCACATCAGAGAAATCAAACAAAATGATTTGACTACAGCACTTGCTGATATGATTGAAGAAAATGGCTCTGGTGATAACCTTTCTTATAAACTAAAGGTTGATGATGCAGAAAAAGTAAGGAAGCTTTATGACTGTGTGAGGTAGGTGTAGCTAGTAAATAATAGCTTGTTCACAATATCGTTATATTAAGAGCTCTTATAATGTTATCTCTTATCTAAAATTTGTTTTTTATTGTAGGTGCTCTTATGTTAATTAGATATTTAAGTGAACAACCACTTCTTAACCATTGTGGGTAAAAATTATTATTTCTTCTTAGCTTCTTATAAATCAATAGTGATTATTACTTTATTATGTCACTTTGTCTTTTTATTGATCTCAGCTAATATCTTATTACTGAAGTAATTTTTTATTTTTTTGCATATGATGGTACTTCCTTATCTCGATATACTTGATGGGTTGTCTATACTTGTAGGTCACGCCTCGGAATAATACATCTTTTTTACTTTTTGTGCTTTCTTAATAGCCATATCATATTTTAGCTTAGAAAAGTGCTGAATAAATAACTTACCATCCAAGTGATCTATTTCATGTTGAAAGCAACGTGCTAGCCAACCACGGGCTTTGATGAGCTGTTTATTTCCATAATAATCGAGTGATTTTACTGTAATACGCCTTGGCCTGGTTACATCCCCACCTTGTTTTGGTATTGATAGACAACCTTCTCTGAAGGCAACAACATCATCGGAGCGTTCAGTGATCACTGGGTTCACAACATAAAATGTTCCACCCCGTGCTTGATATGTATTGAATTCATCTTGTTCATCATATTCGTCAAATGAATAATCTTCAGGAATTTTGGCAACAATATTCTTTTGTGTATTCCCACTTGTACTGCAGCTAAACCAACGCCATTCGCATCAATCATGGTTTCTGTCATATTATCTAGTATTTGCGAATTTCATCATTCACAAGTTCTACTTCTTGAGATTTGACAAGAAGCCTATCATCGGGTGCTATTACAATTGGTAGTATTGCCATATACATGAATAATAATTATTGTCTAATTGAATACATTTAGTATTAATTTTATGCAAGTTATTTTGGCAAATGTGTAGTAACAACTTTAATAAGCAAGCTAATATAAGACTCATAGCTCTAAAAATAGCCTTTAGCATTGCCTTTCTCATTGTTATTATAGGCTTTTCAATATTTCAGTATTGGGCCATGTTGTTATGCGCGCTCCACAAGCTCAGTCATCAATTTTCAACAATATTCGTCCTGATATAATTGATAGAAATGGAGTGAAGTTAGCAGTAAATTTATATACAGCTTCGCTATATGCCAACCCTAATAAAATTACTAATAAAGAAGAGTTAGCCCATAAGTTACATAATATTTTTTCAAGATATACCATATGAAAATTACGAAAAAAGATGTTTTCCAGTGATTCTTTTGTTTGGATTAAACGGCATTTAACCCCTAATGAACAATATTTAGTAAATAATTTGGGTATTCCATATTTGCAATTTAAAGATGATCAGAGACGTATTTACACACATTCTAATTTTTTTGCCCATTTGCTAGGCTATGTTGATATTGACGGTAATGGTTTGTCTGGGTTGGAAATATACATTGATAGGGAAGGGATACAGAAAGAAGTTATATTATCAGTTGATAGTAGGGTACAAAATATTATTCATGAAGAATTAAAAAAGGTGATGGAACATTATCAAGCCTTAGGAGCAGCGGGGATTGTTTTAGACGCTCAGACGAGTGAGATTATTGCTATGGTAAGCTTGCCGGACTTTGACCCTCATAGACTGAATAATCTTACTGATGCGCAAAGATTTAATAGAGCAACACTTGGTTTATATGAATTTGGTTCCATTATGAAGCCGTTCACTGTCGCGGCTGCTTTAGATGCCAATGTGATTGATCTTAATGCGGAATATGATATTTCAAAGCCTTTGCGTATTGGTAAGCATATAATTAAAGATTTTCATGCACACCCAAAATCAACTCTAAATTTAGAGGAGGTCTTAAGTCGCTCTTCTAATATCGGTATGGCTAAAATCTCGATGCAATTAGGAGATGAATTGCAAAGAACATATCTACAAAAAATGGGATTATTTCAGCTTTAGCTATTGAAATTCAGAGAAATCTACTCCTATCATTCCTCAAATATGGAGCCGTACTACTGGTCCTACTCTTGCTTATGGTTATGGTGGGTCATTTACTTTATTACATGTCGCGCAGGCAATGGCTTGTATAGTGAATGATGGAAAATTTTATCCAGCTACTTTGCTTGCACAGAATGATAATTATCATCAGGTTATTACGCAAAAAACTTCAAAGGAATAAGACAATTGATGCAAGCTGTTATTCAGAAGGGTACAGGTCGTCGTGCCAATGCTAAAGGTTATGATATTGGTGGCAAGACTGGTTCAGCTGAAAAAAGTATAAAGGGAGCGTATGTAAAGAGCATTAACGTGTCATCATTCATTGCTGCTTTTCCCATTGAGGATCCTAAATATGTGATAGCTATTATGATTGATGAAGCCTAAGCCTGTGGAGGGTAAATTTGTTACTGGCGGTATAGTTGCAGCTCCGACTATCAAGAACATAGTTAATCGTATAGCGCCAATATTAAATATTTTGCCAAGATAAAAATGGTGCCGTTACCGAGAGTTGAACTCGGGGCCTCGCCATTACCAATGGAGCGCTCTACCACTGAGCTATAACGGCATATTTTTACTTCATACTATACTAACTTATATGATACTATATTGTACACAATATAAAAAATTTTTATATATGGATTTTATAGATGTAGAGTGTAATAATATAGTACAGAATTGGCAGCATTATTTGAAGGTTGAGCGTGCTTATTCTGAAAACACTTATTCTGCTTACTGGCGAGATCTGAGAGATTTTCTCAAGTTTTTTATGGGTCATATAGGCGAAAAGATTACTTTATATTTATTATCAAATATCACCATCCAAGATATAAGAAGCTGGCTGACAAAAAGAAAGATGCAGGGCATAACAGCACAATCTAATGCTAGGGCTTTATCTGTTATAAGAAATTTTTATCGATACCTTAAGAGAAAACATGAAATAAATAATCAAGCAATATTTAATATAGTGATGCCGAAACAACGGGATCATTTACCAAGGGTCTTATCACATGTTGATATTAACCACCTACTAAAAAATATTTCTGAGTGTGCAAATTGGGAACAAAAGCGTGATCAGCAATCATTTTACTTTTATATGGTTGTGGCTTGCGTATTAGTGAAGCTCTATCTTTAACGGTGAGGGATATGCAAAGTGATATGCTGCGGTTATTGGGAAAAGGTAATAAAGAACGTATTGTGCCATTGCTTCCAGTTACAGGTAAGGTGGTAAAAGAATATATAGAGTGTTGCCCATATTTAGTGAGCTCTGAGCAATCATTATTTGTGGGTAAGAGGGGTAATAGAATGGGTAGGACATATTTTGCCATAGGTTGCAGTTATTGCGTAGAAAGATTGGCTTGCCAGAAATAATGACAGCTCATGCTTTTCGGCATAGCTTTGCCACGCATTTATTAGAACAAGAAGTGGATATCAGAATTATCCAGGAATTGTTAGGACATTCGAGTTTATCTACTACCCAAAATTATACTAGAGTTGAAAAAAGTCATTTGATAAAAGCTTATTTAAAGGCCCATCCCCGCAATAAATGATTACCTGTCTAACTTGGCATAATTTATTGAAAGATAAAGTTGACATGTCAATTCTAGCATGCATTAATAATAATTATTTATGTGGAGAGAACATTATGTTGGAAACTATATTGGACACTTTAGCATGCATGACTAATGATTTATGTAGAGAGAAAATGATGTTGGAAATTTTTCAGCAAAGTCTTAGTGCACGTTCTAATCTTAAGAGTATTTCAAAAGCTAAAACAGAGATAGCGACGGTTAAAGATAATAAAAAGCGGGAGACTTCTGAGACGTATACTTATAGTGAAGCTGTGCGATTTGCTGCTGCACTTATAAGAGGTAACTCTTATAAGTGCAAGAAGAATTTATATGATAGGCAATTTACATATGTGTCGAGAGTGGAGAAAAAAAATGTTAGATATTCTTATGATATAAAATCTCTAATAATAATAGATACTATAGAACAAATTGATCTTATTCAACGTCTGCATAGGAAAAATTCGTAAGTTGTTAGCAAGAGATCTTTTTCATCATAATGACTCTCGGCAAATAAAATATTATAATTATATTGAGAGGCTTCTGTCTATGTATGTGCGCAGATATTATGATTACAAAAGTATTGAAAGTTTCATATCAAGTCGAGATATTCAGAATCAATATATAGATCAGATTAAACGTATATGCATGGATTCACAACTTAACGAATGTATTCTTGATGAAGGATTAAAGCTGTTCGAGGGTTATTATAATAGTGAGAAAACATTTGTTAAACCTACGTTAGATCCAGTGGTACTATATTACTTCTATGGCAAATCAAACTGCTACACGATGGGTTGCAAGCTACTAACGCGCTTTATGGAAAAACACTCATACCCTACTATCCAGGATTATATAAATTATAATTCAACTGTTAGTTTTCCTTTGTTCTCACGGTCTTTTTATAGCCCAACCAATCCTGTGAGAGAAGAAGCAAAGCTAGGAAAACTCTCAATGAACATTCAACATTATGTTGGTGATGTAGAGCTTGCGCGTTTTATGAGACGGAATTTACACATATTTCAATGTTATACTCGTGTTATTGATCGTAAGTCTTTTTTTGCCCTTCCTTATTATAGTCATACATTTAGCCCGCGTGATGTTAAATTAACCATGAGATCTGATCGTATATCTCTGATTAAGGCGGGGATGAAAGAAAGATATCCTAGTGTTAGTTGTGATTCCGCTATCGAGAAAAGGTCTGTTGCAGAAATGGCTAATATGACATCCTCTGTTATGAAGAGAAGCATACAAGATAATGAACATAAGGAAAGTTATGATAAACACAATAATACTCCTGTAGCTGTTAATTCTTCTGGGAATAAAAAAAGTGCTTATATGGTTCATCTTCATGGTTTTAGAGCTCCTCATAGACCTATTTTATCCTCTTCTGCAGCATCAAATAATGGGATGATTAATAGAATTTCTAGTGCTATTGCAAATACTGTGGATGATACTGTGAGTGTTATTAAAAGTGTTTTAAATTCCATAACAGGAAAGAAAAATAATAGGGTGGATTCTTCATTAATACAGGAAAAGCATCATAATACTAAGAGAAAAGATTCTACATCTTATGATAATAAATGGATAGAGAAAAACTCACCAAAGGTGATTGATCAAGATATACAAGTGGCTAGAGGTGATGGGCCTCAGTTCATACCAAAACTTCAAACAGGCAATGATACTCACAATACAATGCATTCATATAGTAAAGTGGATTTGTCATTTCTAAATGCAAGCTTATTATTAGCTGATCTAATTGTACGATCAAGGCTCGGCACAAAAAATATATCGTCAATGATATTTATATACCACCACAGGCACGAAAATTGAGAACTGCTATGGATGATATTCCATCATTTAAATTAGAAAATGCTATAGCTAATAATTTTGAAGAGATGATAAGTCGTATTCCTGGCTAATAGGAGTTTTTTCTTCATCGTCAAGAGAAATGGTATAATGGCTTTGCAACTAACTATTATACTATTTTTCTTATTGAGTTCAGGGGCTATTAGATATTGTAAACAAATGTTTTGCTAGAGCGGGTACACATGCTATGTAAATGAAATTTACATGACGATATAAGGGAGTAGAACTATTATTATTGTTTATCATTCATATACCTCAATAGAGGTTGATGCATTTTAATGTTGAGATAAAAGCAAAGTCATAGAGGAAAGAGCTCATAAATGATTTTATGAGAGACAAAATATTTACTGTACAAAAAATATGGATTGTAAGGGCTCATATCCATTTATTGATGAGGTATATTGATATAAAAGTTGCTCATATAATGATGCTATTTCATTTCATATTTATGCCATTTGTCTTGGTCATAGAAGAATATATTTCTCTGATCATTAACCCACGTTAAACTTCCTGTTTTGGTATAATAAAATACCACTTGTTACTATAGTAATAAGATAATTGATTCTGATGATCCGTCCAATCATTTTGTGGTTGAGGTCCTACTATATATTTATCTCCACTTTTTGGATTATCTGGTGGTGTACCTATGGTCATAGAAATGACTCCAGAGTTCAATAGGCTATCTATTTTTATGAAGCTTTCATTAATTAGAATTTCTTTTTGTGCTTGATGTGAGTATATTAACTGTATATTTAGATGTGGTGTTTTCATATTTATCCTTATTTAAATGTTGACCTGTTATTATATTATACAAAAGGTGATTATGAGATTATTTTTAGTTTTATTTCTGACTTACAGCATTGTTGCTATGGCGCAAGAAGATTGTAGGATATACCCCCAACTCACAGAAAATGAGTGTCGTGAATTCTTCATCATTAAGCGTAATTATAGACTTTACAATAATGAGATGCGTGAAGTTGCTGACCTTCGAATAAAAGAAATAAAATCAAATCTTTTGAATAATGAAGAGAAAGTGAAATATTTCTTACATAAGATTTCTAGCATGCAAGCTGATCATATTCCTATTAAGATTATACACGGTGTTATTCAACAGCGGAAGGGATTTGTTAATCTCCCACTAAATATACAGCAAGAATTAACAAGTTATGCATTAGGTGTCGAAAAACAGAATTTATCAGACATTGCTAGTGAATACATAGAGAATCAATCATTATTTATTTCGGCCCAAATGATCAATGGTAATATTCTCAAAAAACAATAAATCAATGTATTTATTGATAATTAAAATTGATTTTATTATATAAAAGCTTATATATATATATAAATAGCAAAATCATTATTTTGTAATGATGTGATTAGATCTTCTGTATACACATTACATATAGTATAAGATATACTGAGATGTTTTTGTTATATAATTATATTAATATTATTTTGTATATTATTTCTATTATTTAGTTAGGAGAAGATTTATGAGTATGATTAATTATAAAGGGGTTAATGAAGAATTAAATACTATCAATCTTGAGCAGTCACAGCGTCATATATTTAACCGCAGTATATAAAAATAAAATAAGGGAGCTTGTAAATGCTGCATCAACAATGGTGATGATATTTCAATTGATGAAGATGGTAATTTATTATTCTTGCAAACAAAGTTTTATATACGTAAATATGAGTGGGATGCTAAAATACAAGATTTTGTCAAAGTACGAGCAAAAAGTAGAAGAATGAGAAGGGGTGTGGGTGATATAGATGAAGATATAATGGAGGATGAGATGCATGAAGAAGATATGCATGAAGAGTTGGTTGAATAAGCAGAATAGGTGTTATGCCTACTCTGGTTATTGATAACTATGATAGCTTTACATACATTTTAGCAACCTATTTACAAAAAAATGGTAGTGATGTTCTCATTGTAAAAAATGATGAACTAACACTCTCTCAAATATTGTTAATAAGGCCTGAGGCAATTGTGATTTCCCCAGGTCCTTGTGGTCCATTGCAGGCTGGGATTACCTTGGCCGTGATAGCGGAGTTTGCTGGATACATTCCAATTTTAGGTGTGTGTTTGGGCCATCAAGCAATTGTTAATGTTTTTTGGGGAGAGGTGCGCAAAGGCAAGCAACCGATGCATGCAAAAGTAAGTACCATATCACACTATGGTTCTGCTTTATTTAACAAGGTGCCAACGAGAATTCAGTGTATGCGCTATCACTCTCTGGTGGTTACGGTCGATAACACCGAGCAGCTTATTGTTTTAGCGAAAAGTGAAGACGGTGTAGTGATGGCCGTCAAGCATAATAAGTATAATGTATACGGAATACAGTTCCATCCTGAAAGTATTTTATCTACTTATGGTGACGTCATAATCAAGAATTTTATAGATATATGTCACAAGCAGTTCTAGTTATTACTGGTCCTACAGCAACTGGTAAATCTGAAGTTGCATTACGTATTGCTCATAAAAAAAATGGTGTATTATTAATGCTGATTCCAAGCAAGTTTATCGCGAAATTCCAATTATTACAGCGCAGCCCAATAACATGTGTGATGATATGTTTTATTTGTACGGGTATATATCGATCAAATCATATTATTCTTTACGTGTATGGCTAGAAGATGCGTTGAAAGCTATTCAATTTGCTTGGGATAATAACAAATTGCCAATTGTTGTGGGTGGTAGTTGCATGTATATAAGTGCTTTGGTAAATGGTTTTTCATATGTAAAGAATTTTGACCGAGAGATAAGAAATACTTTTGAGCTTAAAATGCAAAGGCTAGGTTCCGAAGGTTTCTATAATATGTTGATCTCTGAGGGTATCGATGTGGGTTCTATACACCATAATGATTCTTATCGTTTAATTAGAGTGGCTGAGGATTCTTTGCATCATAACAAAGTAAGGAAATATAAAAAAACGCTTGATAATATAATATTATATGTACTAATGCCAGAGAGAGAGGTGATATATAATAGGATTAATCAACGTTTTATAAAAATGATAGAAGGCGGAGTGATAAAAGAAATTCGTCATTTAGGTGCTAATTTAGAAGAGAGTATGCCAGCTATGAAGGTGTCTGGAGGAATGGAAATATTACAGTATTTACAACATAATAGTTCATTGTCCACAGCGATAGCAGAGGCCCAGCGCAGCACTAGAAAGTATGCTAAAAAACAGATTACTTGGTGTCGTCATCAGTTCACTAATGCCATATTTGAAGAAAATTCTGAATCAACTGTTAAGGTCATGTTTGTCAAATGAGAAAATATAAAGTCCTAAATTGATATTCAAGCTCAAAATTAAATGAGAGAGGTATAGGCTTAGCAAGGTTACAGCAAGAGCATCAACAGTTGATCGATGAGTTAGATCGTCAAGTATCAAAGTTGTGAAGATATGTTTTTTATATGATGCAATACACTTTAAAGCACCAGCATTTAAGGGAGAGGCTATCTGTATTAAACAATAAATATCAGATTTAAGGATAGAGATGGAAAATATTTTGTGTGAAAAGAAAAAAAATGGAGAAAGCTTTGGAGCACCAAATACAGAAACTTAATCAGTGTGCACTTAAAAAAAGAAGTTTGTAAATATGGATAACCTTGCTACTATAAATTATCTCGTGAAGGATGTTTTTAAATGATATTTTTGTTCCCTGGTCAAGGTTTCCCAATTTGTGGGAATGGGAAAAGGGTTATATGATAATTTTCGTGGCAAGGTTGTTATTCGAAGAAAGTCAATGATTCTATTAATTATAACCATCTCGACTCATATTTGATGGGCCGGAAGAACAATTAAATAATACAGAAAACACACAGCCAGCAATCATGGCTGTTTCTATGGCCCATAGTAAAGGTTCTGGAGAAAGAACTTGGCAAAAAAATTATTAGTTGGGAAGATATATTGACTGGGGCACTCCCTTGGAGAGTATAGTGCATTATGCGCAGCTGGTGCTCTAAGTATTGCAGATACCGCTAAATTATTAAAGATTCGCGGCCAGGCCATGCAAAATGCTATGCCTATTGGCAAAGGCACTATGCTTGCTCTATTAGGGATAGATGTGCAACAAGCAGAAGAAATAGTTAAGCAGGTGCAAGACTGTGAAATTGCTAATGATAATGTGGTGGACAAGTGGTTTTAAGCTGTCTGTTGACAAGGATGGAAGAGATTAAGATTATAGCAAAAAACTATGGTGTAAAAAGGGTTTGTGCAATTATCAGTTAGTGCGCCATTTCATAGCACGTTCATGCAGCCGGTAGCTGAGAAAATGGCGGAAGTTTTGACGGTATTACATTTGATATTCCAGGGGTGCCAATTATTACAAATGTCACTGCTCGTGCAATCAATACGGTGGAGGAAATAAAACAGTGTTTGGTGGCGCAGGTAGTGCAAAGGGTTAGGTGGAGACAGTCGGTTTTATATTGTTCTGAGCAGAAAGTGCAAGATTATGTGGAATTAGGCCCAGGGAATGTCTTGACGAATTTGGTAAGACGTACTTTATCAGATAAGCAAAAGTTACAAATATATGTAATGGATTGCAAATTAGCGATTTTATTAATAATTTACCCTATTAACAATGGTATTAATATTATATAGAATGTGAGTTTTTTAAAATATTTATGCACATTTTATTTATTATTGATAATATTTATGTATATGGTGGAAAACACTATAAAAACTATTCCAGTGTTATTAGTTATGCTGTCAATAAATCTCAATTTATCTGTATAATAAACAGTTATTACATAAAAAATATGATACGATTACTTATATTGCTGATGCTATGTGTATCCTGTAGTCACATTCATAATAAATTACAAGGGTTATTATAAAAATAGGGAAACAATATACTATCTAATGACCAGACTTATTTTCCCCAACACTATATTCAATATAGTGAAATGGGAATTGCTTCATGGTATAGTGATGATTGTTATAAGTGTAAAGCCCATGATGATTGTGATAAATGTGTAACTGCTAATGGTGAAATTTTCAATAAAAATCTCTTAACGGCGGCCCATAGAAACTTTCCTATGCCTAGCATGGTGAAAGTCATTAATTTGGATAATGGTAAGAGTGCTACTTTAAAAGTCAATGACCGAGGTCCCTTTAAAAATAATAGAATCATTGATGTTTCGGAAAAAGCTGCTGAAGTACTAGGCTTTAAAATCAAGGCTTAGCTATGGTTAGAGTTGAGTATTTGCAAAATGCTACAGAAAAACTGATAAAAAGTAAACCACATTATAAAAAATTCCTATCGAAAGGTAATGAATGGTCTTAAAAAAAATAATATCTTTTCATCTTCAATCGAAACGGACATCATTTTTGATGAATGAAAAGATAGCTGCTAAAGAAAAAAGCACTATACAACATTAGCAAAGGCAAAGCCACTGGAAAGGTATACCGTGGATAATGATATTGTCTTGGTTACAGAATTACCCAAACCTGCAGTATATAAGAAAATTTCCTCTATACTTCCAAGTAAAGAAAATCGCTCATCATAAGATTGGCAGTGACAATAGCATGGTGAAAATTGGCGGATATTATCAAGCATAAGAAACATGTTATGGTTCCGCAGAAAAAACCAGATTAAAGGGAAGTATTATGTCTTTGTGGCATGATCTCCACTGCAGTTCCAGAATTTACTTCAGTTGTGTTATCATCATCATCTCTACTAGGAGAGGAAAACATCTGTAGTTTCTGATCAATATCATCCGCATAGTAAAACTCGGCTGTCAAAGATAAACTCATAGTGCTCCTTTTTGGAATGAATCAAGTTTCGTCATCTTCCATTCTAATACAGCATGCTGTGATCACATTTGTTGCAATTTTACTTTTTATGGGGTCATTTTTAATATCTTCCGAACCATATAAAGTACGCACTATTATATCGATATATGTATGCTTGGAAGATATTCATGTATTTCATCGAGTGATGCTTGCTCAAGAGTTTTGCCATCTATCTATCTGTTTGATATAACAGCATTTGTAAAAAATTTTTCTGCGATGATCCTACCTAGTATTATGGAGCTTAAATTCTCTAGTTGCTGATCGTTATACGTCTGCTTGTTGTCCTTGAAGAAATTATTAGTTTTATATTATCTATGGTCCCTTTGTAATTATCCTCTGTGCCTAGCTGATTAAATATAGCCTCACGTATTTCCTCACGGGTGCTCTCATCTGTTTGTAGATCTGTGTATGATATTTATCTCTTGCTGCAGAAGAGTTTTGATATCTTTTTGCTCATCTTCGGTTTTAAGAGATTCATTCTGAAGTATTCTTATTATCTTCCTGATTTGTTGTGTTATACTCTTTATTTTTGTTGAGTATTCTTGATTTGGAATTGAACTAATTTTTCTGTTGGATTGAGTATCATAGAATTTAGTAAATACCCCTACCCGATCTTTAATCGCATCTACAAGCGAACCACCGCTTGCAGGTAGAATGTATATCATATAAGTCTTTTGATATGGGGTAAGTTCTTGAATATTATTATGTAGGATATATATAGTTATAATATTGTCACTGCTTCGTATCCAATGTATTGATATCTGAAGTTCATCTCATTATCCATTTTTTTTGATATATTTTTCAATACCTTGATCACCTTATCAAATAAAATATATGGAGTATCTTGGTGCGCCCAGGGAAACCAAAGAAGTGAATTTAGCATTAATGTTGATGTTATTGCCTGATTTATATAGGATTTAAACTTGCATCATCGGATACTGGTTGAGTGTTTTGAATATATTGGTATATTATTGTGAAAATGCGGCTCCTGGATCTACTGTATGGAAAAAATTATCATAAAGATATTTAGCTATATTTTTATATTTTTTATCCTGAGGAATTGGATTAGGCGGTTGAATTTGCATTATTTTGTATAAATATAATTGCGCAAGATAATGGCGCGCATTCCTCCCATCACTATGCCTGCTATAAGCAGCTTAACTATGGCGCTGTCCTTACCCTCTCAAATCTAAAATTTTGTTCATCTTACAATGAAACTTTCTTCTCTAAATTACTTATATCTTTGAGATAAGTCTGGCGTTGTCTCGATGGCATTGAATATAGCGCTGATGATACGGCATGGAATCATAATAATAACAAGTATGAGAACGATAGCAAGTACAATGGCTATCAAAGGAAGGTATAAGATTAAGGACGCTTGCCTAGCAATAATATTTTTTTTATTAGAATAATTGAAACTTGTTACATTCATTTGCTTCCACCCCTTAATAACTGCAATTGTATTTATGTCATATTATCACTTTTGTAAAGATGTTAGTGTATGATTGTGGTGAAATTTTGATCGATTGTTATTGCTAAATAGATATAAATCACTAGTTTATATACTTGATAATTGAGTGAATAAAACAACGCAAGATTAGTGAATTTTTTTGATATGATAGTTCACTTCTTTAATTCTTCTTTATAAGAGTCTATTGTTACCTATATGAGTTCTTAATCACAGAACATTCTGTTAGCTTGGTGTTGACTCTAATATAGTTTTATGTTATAATGCGTTTTTTATAGGTGTTTATACGTTAATGTATCGTAGTATTCTCAGAAAAACATCTGAAGTAGAAAAAAATTGGTTATTAATAGATGGCAAGGATTTAGTCGTTGGGCGTCTTGCCGCTACAATTTCTCATCTTTTGCGTGGCAAGCACAAGCCTACTTAACCCCGCCATATGGATGGCGGTGATTGTATTGTAGTGAATTAATGCTGCAAGAGATAAAAATTCTTCTGGAAAAAAAATTAAAAGATAAAATTTACTATCGACATACTGTTACCCCTGGTGGTATAAAGTCAACTACACCGGAAAAAATATTCAATGGTGCCCATCCTGAAAGGGTTCTACAAATGGCCGTGAAGCGTATGCTTGATGATGGTCCTATGGCTAGGCAACGAATGAAAAATCTATATGTTTATAGTGGTTCTGAACATAGGCATATAGCACAGCAACCTAAGGTGTTTGATGTGTTACAGTTAAATAAAAGGCATAAGTTAGATTATTAGAGAAAGTGAATATGAGTGAAGTACAAGTTATAGAAAGAAAAAAAAATAGTTGATTCTTTAGGTCGTGCATATGTACTGGTCGTAGAAAGTCTTCTGTAGCGAGAGTGTGGATTAAGGCTGGTACTGGCAAATTTATTGTAAATAAAAAGACTCTTCCTGAATATCTAAAGCGTGAAGCCTTGGAGAGGTTGGTACACTTGCCGTTTAATGTTACTTCAATGTCTGGGCAGTTTTGATGTGTTTGCCACTGCTAAGGGTGGTGGAACCTCTGGTCAAGCTGGGGCTTTGCAGCTTGGTATTAGCCGAGCTTTACAAAATTTTAATCCGGAATTTCGTGCTGACCTTAAAATACAGGGTATGCTGACTAGGGATGCGAGAGTTGTCGAGCGTAAGAAATATGGTCGTCCTAAAGCGCGTAAGAGTTTCCAATTTTCCAAACGTTAATACTACGTTTCTCAATTGTGATTTCTATCTAGCAATATTTTCTGATAAATCTCCTGTTCTAAGGCATTATTGTGAAAAGAGATATTTTCTATCTTGTTCACAGGCAGTGTTATCCATGAGATGTTTGTGATAAAAACTTCATCTGCTTTTAGCAAATCTTTTACAGTAAAAAAACCTGTATTAACGGAAATAAGCTCCATAATTCTACGTCTCATTATACCTTTTACTAGGCCGCATTCTAGGGTTGGGGTATATAATTTTCCATTTTTTGACCAAAAAATATTAACCTGAGCTGACTTCACAAACTTGTTGGTATTGATTAAGTAATATACCATCAAAATAACCGCGTTCTTGTGCCTCTATTTTTGCTAAGGTGGAATTCAATCCCTGTAATAATTTAATGCCACTGGGTATGGACTTTGCAGATGGTTTTTCTAGGCTGGATATACAAAGATTCACAGGTTCGCGAGAATTTGTAGAAGCTTTGGTTGTTTCAATGATCACAGTCGGTGCTGAACAGTTACATGGTAAATAGCCTTTGCTACCTATGCCGCGACTGATTATAATACGTGCCAAACCGTTTTTATGGTCATTATGCTCAATTAATTGCCATAATCTACATTCGATTGTTTTGATGTCAGTTTTAATTTTAATACTTCTAATCCTTCTGATAATCTATCCAGATGATAGCTGAGTAAATATGGTTTAGAATTGACAACACTAATGGTTTCAAAAAGACCATCGCCAAAACGAAAGCCGCGATCATGATAAGATATACTAGTGGATTTAGTGAGTTTATCATTGATAAAATTGTAATGATTTTCATTCATAACTTTTTTTCCATCATGAAAACATGATTGTTCTTGCGCGTATAATATATTTTCTAATTTAGACTATTATCAATCGTCAGATTTTTAAGGGCCTGGAATGCTTTGTGTATTGCTGAGGATAGACCTGTATCTCGCTTGCAATTGCTGATCGTGGCCCACCGATTGGCAGGAAAGGTGACCAGACTAATTTCCCACAATTCCACTCTTGTGATTTGTCTCACCCCAGTTTTATCATCAATTTTATGTGTAAGTGGTAATATACCCTATGGAGAGTCCATTGAGCACATCATCTTTAAGTAATGAATATGCTTCTTGTCCTTGTTGTATATCCAAGGTCAATTTTGCTTTTTATATATAAACCATTATTATCTTCATGCATATGTAATATCTTGCCAATTGGCCGTGTGTGTTCATGCTGCCATAATAGTTTCACTTTCTTGGTTTGTAGGGCATCTTTAAAGGCCCCTGGCATGATCACATCTTGCATATCGTCTATAACATGAAAAACACTGCGTAACCTTCAAAGATACCATCTTCTCCCAATGATTTTATTTGTAATGAAAAATCTGTAAACATATTGTTACTCCATATAAATATCAAGAATAATGATATTATCTAATGATAATGGAGATGATGGAAGGAGAAATATCAAAATATTTTTCACATTGTAAAACATCTCTGATATATAATAATCATTATTTCTGCAGTGAGAATGATATAATTTCCCATGTTTATCCTCTATATTACAAGATCGTATATCCATCGTCTCAGAAATGTGCAAGAAGAAATTTTCTACTAGAGCAATAAAAACACAGCATTTTTCTCATAGCAACAGTCCGATGAAATATACTTCCACTATTGATTGTTATAGACGAAAGCTAATGTTTTTAGTTGTTTTAAATATGACAATAGTAAAATTGTTATTGACTCGTATTATGATTATTATTAATATTGGAATCTTAATCAAGAAGTTGGAGATGAAATAATGGAAGGTGGGCCTGATGTTAAAACAGTGCAAAGAACATTTAATAATAAGGAAATTGCTGAAAACATAAATGCTCTTTTTCAAGAGGTTGGAGAAATACTACGGGGGGGCATATTGCAGAAGATTGTTTGATGAAAGAATAGTGTGCAAGATGATTAAAATTGGGAAATACGATGACCTGAGAAATGCATCTTGTAATAAGCACTTGGGTTTCATAATTAAAGTAATTCAATGTTTTGATTCCGTAATAAGTGAGAATGGACATGAGATTAAAAATCGTAAATTGCAGAAGCAGATTATTGAAATAGCTAAAAATATTGTAAATTATTCCTTTGCTTCTAATCGTATGTTAGAGGGTAAGGCTATTTCTACTGTGGTTTACAGGTCGGAAGGTTCTCAGCTCAATGAAAATAATCCCTCTGATCAAAGTAACGAGAAGAAAATGGTAGATGTAGAAATTTATAAGTTTGGTGATGATCCAGAAATAATAATAGATAAGAATAAAATACAAGCATTGGTTGAGGCTGCACAATCTTTTAAAGAAAAATAAATATATAGCACCACATTTCACATGTGAGGAAATGGAAATGATTGTTATACTGGGGTACCAAAGGTGGATCTTGCTTTTAATATCGCTAAAATGTGGTGTGCTGACATTGTAACTGCACTTAAAACGTATAGTGATGAAGTGTGTATTGAAGAAATATCAGAAACTTTGAATGGTAATATGTAATAATTACAGGGAGATTATTAATGGATTTATCGAAAGGAAAGATGTTGTTACAATCCAGCCCAGGTCTAAATTTTACCCTAAAAAAACGGATGGTGGCAATAAAAAACAATCAACCTGATAAGGTGCAATTTTTAAAATTTTCTGAGGATGTTATAGAATCTCCATATAATATTTCTGAGCTTCAAAATATATGTTTGTATATTGGATTGTATCAAGAGTTCTTTTCTATATGGTTCGAGCAACATGATAATATGTTAGGTGACAGTAATACAGCTAATTTTATAATACAAATAAATCATCTGGATCAAAAAGTAATGGAATTCGAAGAGTCATTATTATGGGAATATGCTTCTTACTTAACTGATGAGGAGAAAACAAGTATCTCAAATGTGTTTAAGCAATATAAGCAGCTCATATCTACTGTTATCAGTAATGAAAAGCTTATGAACCCTGCTTTGGTGTAATCATGATACGATAGAAAATGAAGATCAGGCATCCAAAATAGTAGGGTCAGGGTTAAAAGTTATGGCCGATATATTGAATCCTTCATGCCAATCTCCAGAAATAAAATCTGCAATAATTAATTTGTATAAAACATTTCTAGAGTATACTAAAAAATGTTCAAAGTTCTCATTGTACAGATACCTTGCAAGACACAATAACAAATTTGCAAAAGGATATAATAAGTGTGCTCCCTTACAAAGCTGATATTATATCTAATATAGAATGTATCATTGAGAGTAATGATAATACTATATGTCAGCAAATACAGCGGCAATCAGTCTTGCGGGGCGCGCGAGATTTAGCAAATGCTATACAAAAATATACAAAGGAAGTTTCAGACAAAGATAATATACAGAAAGAGAATCTACAATATATCACTCTGGGCGCTCAGATTGAGAAATGGTCTTATTCCTAAATTGGAAGAAGGTATCAAGCCTGTAACTCTTGTAGAAAGAGGTGTTTCTTGTGTAGCATTTTGGTTATGTTATGTTAAATATGGAACTGTTATGCCCTGATCAAGACTGGAAGGATTTGAGGGGTATTTTAGATTATGCTATTGCTGTTGTTCTAGTTCTACCTAACTCTCAAGACTATCGTCAGATTAAAAAATAGAGTAATTGGGATAAGTGAAGAGATAAAAAAAGAATATACCCCTGTAAATCAAGTTAAGAATCGAGAATATAGAAATAATGTGAATAAACTTAAGGGTATGTTGATATCAT
This sequence comes from Hydractinia echinata, assembly GCA_030067915.1. NCBI lineage: Eukaryota > Metazoa > Cnidaria > Hydrozoa > Anthoathecata > Hydractiniidae > Hydractinia > Hydractinia echinata. Next base: position 3,108 of record JASGCC010001178.1, on the reverse strand, counting down.
AGTAGATCTGATCCAGCGCCAGTACTTTATGCCTAAGAAAGAAGAATTAACTGACAAGATGAAGGAAGCATATAAAGATTTCAGTCAGTTTATAAGCGAATTGCAAGGACGAAGGTTGGAGAGTAATTAAAAACCTTCTTGGTAAAGAAGAATTATATGAAAGACTTGAAAAAGCTTTAAATGAGGTGAAATCTAAAATAGCTTCAACTGATTATCACGTCCCATTCTGTATCAGGTAATATGAAAGATTGTATTTTAAAAAGATTCAGAGATTCCAACACCTTCAGAGACGATAAATGTAAATAGTGGTAATGCCGATAGATTCATCATCTGGTCTGTAATGCATGCGCAATTATAGTAAATAGAGTTTGGTCATTTATAGAAAAATCCCGGAGGGCTATATTTTCGGGATGACAAGTGTTGTTAATTTTCTTTCAGGGTAAATGACGGTAAGAAACTTTGTTTGGCTATTGCGTGCTATGAAAATAATATTATCCTAATAAATATAATAAATATATGTATAGTCTATGGCTGATAAAGCTACTCCTGCCATGCAGCAATATTTTTCATATTAAAGAGCAGCATCAGGAATGCCTGTTGTTTTATCGCATGGGTGATTTCTATGAATTGTTTTTTTGAAGATGCTGTTCAAGCTGCGAAGGTATTAAATATAGTTTTAACGCAACGTGGTAAACATGGCAGGAGAAAGCATTCCGATGTGTGGAGTGCCAGCGCATAGTAGTACGGCCTATCTCCATAAATTAATTGAGCATGGCTTTAAAGTGGCCATTTGTGAGCAACTTGAAACCCCACAACAAGCCAAAAAAAGAGGGTATACGCAGTTATTAATAGGGGAGGTGGTGCAAATTATTACGCCTGGTACTATTCTTGATGAAGAGTTGCTGGATGGTAATAATACAAATTATATCCTTGCCATAGCTCAATATAAAGGTGAATTTGCTCTATCGTGGTTAGATATTTCTACAGGGCGCGTTTTTTTATTGTAAGTCACATAATATAAATTCCGACATAGCACGCATTGAACCAAAGGAAATTTTGCTCTCTGAAAGCACATTTGAAGATCAAAAAAAACTATTAGTCAATATAATGATATATTCATTACAAAGTTATGCTGATAGCTTTTTTGAATCTAGAAAAGCTGAAAAAAAGATTGTGTGCTTTTTATAATACAAATTCTAATCGCTCATGTTGGAGAATTATCAAAGGCTGAGATATCAGCTTGTGGGGCTATTTTAGAATATGCTTGTCAGACGCAAAAAACAATCATCCTTGCAATTAAATTTTCCGAAGTTATATGATCATAAATATTTCTTACATATTGATGCTGCTACTAGAAAGAGTTTAGAATTAACTTCAACACAACAAGGTGAATATAATGGTAGTTTAATGAGCGCTATCGATTATACCATTACTAATGGCGGCAGTAGACTTTTAAAAAGCTATATTGCTGCACCATTGGTTGATCATAATGCAATTAACAAACGTTTGGATTGGGTAGAATCATATATAGAAAATGATAACCTGAGAGAAGGCATCAGGGTGATATTAAAAGGTTGTCCTGATGTTGAGCGCTCTCTATCCCGCCTGGCTATGCAGAAGGCACAACCAAAAGATTTACAAGCAATAAAACAAGGCTTAGAAGTGATGAGGTCTTTATCCCATTCTTTATTTACAGCTAAGGTGACAAAACATGAAAATCTAGAAGGACATGAAGAGTTATTAGAAATTTTAACAGTGCATTGCAAGATGATTGTGCTGGTCTTAAGAGTGGTTACATAAGGACAGACTTTAGTCCAAAACTTGCTGAGCTGGAGTATATTACTAGTAATGGCCACGTCTTGATTTCCCGAGCTTCAAGATAGCTACCGTCAACAAACTGGAGTGCGTAATTTGAAAAGTTTCTTCTAATAATCTTATTGGTTATTATATAGAGGTTTCAGCTAAATATCATGTGACTGATAAAGATTTTATCCACAAACAAAATCTGGCTAGCTGTGTACGTTATACTACGCACGCCTTACAAGAATTAGAAAATAAGATTGTTACTGCTCGTGCTAATGCTATTGCTTTGGAAAAGGAAATATTTGATGAGTTATGTCATAAGGTCAGAGCTAAACTAAATGACCTTTTCATGGCGGTACAGTTTATTGTCAAGTTAGATGTAGTAACATCTTTGGCAGAATTGGCCTTGCGTCATAATTATAATAAACCCGGTAATAGATAATAGCAGTAATTTATTATACAAGGAGGGAGGCATCCAGTAGTAGAAAGAAAAATATGTAATTTTATTAGTAATGATCTAACACTTGATAATAATCAACGTATTAATCTATTGACTGGGCCTAATATGGCTGGAAAAAGTACATTTTTACGGCAAAATGCTTTAGTGGCAATAATGGCGCATATTGGCTCTTATGTCCCTGCACAATCTGCGGTAATTGGTACGATTGATAAAATTTTCAGTAGGGTTTGGAGCGGCAGATAATATTGCCAGAGGACAATCTACGTTCATGGTGGAAATGATAGAGACGGCTGCTATTGTTAATCAAGCTACTGATAAGTCATTAGTGATTCTTGATGAGGTCGGCAGAGGCACAGCTTTATATGATGGGTTAGCAATTGCTTGGGCGGTAGTGGAAAATATTCATAATATTAATAAATGCAGAGCAATCTTTGCAACGCATTATCATGAATTATGTGAATTAGATAATTCTTTGATAGCCCTAAAATGCTATACAATGAAAATACAAGAATGGCATAATGAAATAGTTTTTTTTGCATGAAGTAATAGAGGGCAAGAGCAATAAATCTTATGGAATTCATGTTGCTAAGTTGGCAGGCTTGCCTATGAGATTAATTGATCGGGCTGAAAAAATATTAGAGAGACTAATTAAATAAGGTGATTGTACTTACTCTAAGAGTCATAAAATGAAAAAACAACATTATAAAGCCATTGGCCTGGACGCAAAATAACAAAATTTTTCCAATATCTCCTTAGGTCACAGATAATATTCCTGACGTTATGTTTCTAGGTTGACATTATTATTATCTGCAAATTCATTCATTTTGAATGAAGACTAATACACT
>JASGCC010001177.1:0-41601 GCA_030067915.1 Hydractinia echinata | reverse complement strand
AAAATGAAAATATTTTAAAACTAAATTCTCATGGGTTTTAGTGGTGAAAAAATAATTTTAAAAATCGTTCGGGAAATGAGTTTACTCCTGCTTACTTTCTTTGTATACATTCGACTATACGGGATTTACGGGAAATCGCGGGTTTTCGGTTGCCGGCGATTAAACTGCTTTCATTCGGCGTCTCATCAAAAATGAAAATATTTTTGAAAACTACAAGTCTCATGGGTTTTAGTGGTAAAAAATAATTTTAAAAATCGTTCGGGAAATGAGTTTACTCCCTGCTTACTTTCTTTGTATACATTCGACTATACGGATTTACGGGAAATCGGGGTTTTCGGTTGCCGGCGATTAAACTGCTTTCATTCGGCGTCTCATCAAAAATGAAAATATTTTTGAAAACTACAAGTCTCATGGGTTTTAGTGGTGAAAAAATAATTTTAAAAATCGTTCGGGAAATGAGTTTACTCCCTGCTTACTTTCTTTGTATACATTCGACTATACTACGGGATTTACGGGAAATCGCGGGTTTTCGGTTGCCGGCGATTAAACTGCTTTCATTCGGCGTCTCATCAAAAATGAAAATATTTTTGAAAACTACAAGTCTCATGGGTTTTAGTGGTGAAAAAATAATTTTAAAAATCGTTCGGGAAATGAGTTTACTCCCTGTACTTTCTTTGTATACATTCGACTATACGGGCCGAGCCGGGATTTACGGGAAATCGCGGGTTTTCGGTTGCCGGCGATTAAACTGCTTTCATTCGGCGTCTCATCAAAAATGAAAATATTTTTAAAACTACAAGTCTCATGGGTTTTAGTGGTGAAAAAATAATTTTAAAAATCGTTCGGGAAATGAGTTTACTCCCTGCTTACTTTCTTTGTATACATTCGACTATACGGCCGACCGGATTTACGGGAAATCGCGGGTTTTCGGTTGCCGGCGATTAAACTGCTTTCATTCGGCGTCTCATCAAAAATGAAAATATTTTTGAAAACTACAAGTCTCATGGGTTTTAGTGGTGAAAAAATAATTTTAAAAATCGTTCGGGAAATGAGTTTACTCCCTGCTTACTTTCTTTGTATACATTCGACTATACGGGATTTACGGGAAATCGCGGGTTTTCGGTTGCCGGCGATTAAACTGCTTTCATTCGGCGTCTCATCAAAAATGAAAATATTTTGAAAACTACAAGTCTCATGGGTTTTAGTGGTGAAAAAATAATTTTAAAAATCGTTCGGGAAATGAGTTTACTCCCTGCTTACTTTCTTTGTATACATTCGACTATACGGCCGATCCGGGATTTACGGGAAATCGCGGGTTTTCGGTTGCCGGCGATTAAACTGCTTTCATTCGGCGTCTCATCAAAAATGAAAATATTTTGAAAACTACAAGTCTCATGGGTTTTAGTGGTGAAAAAATAATTTTAAAAATCGTTCGGGAAATGAGTTTACTCCCTGCTTACTTTCTTTGTATACATTCGACTATACGGGATTTACGGGAAATCGCGGGTTTTCGGTTGCCGGCGATTAAACTGCTTTCATTCGGCGTCTCATCAAAAATGAAAAATTTTTGAAAACTACAAGTCTCATGGGTTTTAGTGGTGAAAAAATAATTTTAAAAATCGTTCGGGAAATGAGTTTACTCCTGCTTACTTTCTTTGTATACATTCGACTATACGGCCGACCGGGATTTACGGGAAATCGCGGGTTTTCGGTTGCCGGCGATTAAACTGCTTTCATTCGGCGTCTCATCAAAAATGAAAATATTTTTGAAAACTACAAGTCTCATGGGTTTTAGTGGTGAAAAAATAATTTTAAAAATCGTTCGGGAAATGAGTTTACTCCCTGCTTACTTTCTTTGTATACATTCGACTATACGGGCCGACCGGGATTTACGGGAAATCGCGGGTTTTCGGTTGCCGGCGATTAAACTGCTTTCATTCGGCGTCTCATCAAAAATGAAAATTTTTGAAAACTACAAGTCTCATGGGTTTTAGTGGTGAAAAAATAATTTTAAAAAATCGTTCGGGAAATGAGTTTACTCCCTGCTTACTTTCTTTGTATACATTCGACTATACGGGATTTACGGGAAATCGCGGGTTTTCGGTTGCCGGCGATTAAACTGCTTTCATTCGGCGTCTCATCAAAAATGAAAATATTTTTGAAAACTACAAGTCTCATGGGTTTTAGTGGTGAAAAAATAATTTTAAAAATCGTTCGGGAAATGAGTTTACTCCCTGGTACTTTCTTTGTATACATTCGACTATACGGGCCGAGCCCGGATTTACGGGAAATCGCGGGTTTTCGGTTGCCGGCGATTAAACTGTTTCATTCGGCGTCTCATCAAAAATGAAAATATTTTTGAAAACTACAAGTCTCATGGGTTTTAGTGGTGAAAAAATAATTTTAAAAATCGTTCGGGAAATGAGTTTACTCCCTGTACTTTCTTTGTATACATTCGACTATACGGGCCGAGCCGGGATTTACGGGAAATCGCGGGTTTTCGGTTGCCGGCGATTAAACTGCTTTCATTCGGCGTCTCATCAAAAATGAAAATATTTTTAAAACTACAAGTCTCATGGGTTTTAGTGGTGAAAAAATAATTTTAAAAATCGTTCGGGAAATGAGTTTACTCCCTGCTTACTTTCTTTGTATACATTCGACTATACGACGGGATTTACGGGAAATCGCGGGTTTTCGGTTGCCGGCGATTAAACTGCTTTCATTCGGCGTCTCATCAAAAATGAAAATATTTTTGAAAACTACAAGTCTCATGGGTTTTAGTGGTGAAAAAATAATTTTAAAAATCGTTCGGGAAATGAGTTTACTCCCTGCTTACTTTCTTTGTATACATTCGACTATACGGGATTTACGGGAAATCGCGGGTTTTCGGTTGCCGGCGATTAAACTGCTTTCATTCGGCGTCTCATCAAAAATGAAAATTTTTTGAAAACTACAAGTCTCATGGGTTTTAGTGGTGAAAAAATAATTTTAAAAATCGTTCGGGAAATGAGTTTACTCCCTGCTTACTTTCTTTGTATACATTCGACTATACGGGCCGAGCCGGGATTTACGGGAAATCGCGGGTTTTCGGTTGCCGGCGATTAAACTGCTTTCATTCGGCGTCTCATCAAAAATGAAAATATTTTGAAAACTACAAGTCTCATGGGTTTTAGTGGTGAAAAAATAATTTTAAAAATCGTTCGGGAAATGAGTTTACTCCCTGTACTTTCTTTGTATACATTCGACTATACGGCGACGGGATTTACGGGAAATCGCGGGTTTTCGGTTGCCGGCGATTAAACTGCTTTCATTCGGCGTCTCATCAAAAATGAAAATATTTTTAAAACTACAAGTCTCATGGGTTTTAGTGGTGAAAAAATAATTTTAAAAATCGTTCGGGAAATGAGTTTACTCCCTGCTTACTTTCTTTGTATACATTCGACTATACGGGCCGACCGGATTTACGGGAAATCGCGGGTTTTCGGTTGCCGGCGATTAAACTGCTTTCATTCGGCGTCTCATCAAAAATGAAAATATTTTTGAAAACTACAAGTCTCATGGGTTTTAGTGGTGAAAAAATAATTTTAAAAATCGTTCGGGAAATGAGTTTACTCCCTGCTTACTTTCTTTGTATACATTCGACTATACGGGATTTACGGGAAATCGCGGGTTTTCGGTTCCGGCGATTAAACTGCTTTCATTCGGCGTCTCATCAAAAATGAAAATATTTTTGAAAACTACAAGTCTCATGGGTTTTAGTGGTGAAAAAATAATTTTAAAAATCGTTCGGGAAATGAGTTTACTCCCTGCTTACTTTCTTTGTATACATTCGACTATACGCCGACCGGATTTACGGGAAATCGCGGGTTTTCGGTTGCCGGCGATTAAACTGCTTTCATTCGGCGTCTCATCAAAAATGAAAAATTTTTGAAAACTACAAGTCTCATGGGTTTTAGTGGTGAAAAAATAATTTTAAAAATCGTTCGGGAAATGAGTTTACTCCCTGCTTACTTTCTTTGTATACATTCGACTATACGGCCGACCGGATTTACGGGAAATCGCGGGTTTTCGGTTCCGGCGATTAAACTGCTTTCATTCGGCGTCTCATCAAAAATGAAAATATTTTTGAAAACTACAAGTCTCATGGGTTTTAGTGGTGAAAAAATAATTTTAAAAATCGTTCGGGAAATGAGTTTACTCCCTGCTTACTTTCTTTGTATACATTCGACTATACGGGATTTACGGGAAATCGCGGGTTTTCGGTTGCCGGCGATTAAACTGCTTTCATTCGGCGTCTCATCAAAAATGAAAATATTTTTGAAAACTACAAGTCTCATGGGTTTTAGTGGTGAAAAAATAATTTTAAAAATCGTTCGGGAAATGAGTTTACTCCCTGTACTTTCTTTGTATACATTCGACTATACGGCCGAGCCGGGATTTACGGGAAATCGCGGGTTTTCGGTTGCCGGCGATTAAACTGCTTTCATTCGGCGTCTCATCAAAAATGAAAATTTTTGAAAACTACAAGTCTCATGGGTTTTAGTGGTGAAAAAATAATTTTAAAAATCGTTCGGGAAATGAGTTTACTCCCTGTACTTTCTTTGTATACATTCGACTATACGGGCCGAGCGGATTTACGGGAAATCGCGGGTTTTCGGTTGCCGGCGATTAAACTGCTTTCATTCGGCGTCTCATCAAAAATGAAAATATTTTTGAAAACTACAAGTCTCATGGGTTTTAGTGGTGAAAAAATAATTTTAAAAATCGTTCGGGAAATGAGTTTACTCCCTGCTTACTTTCTTTGTATACATTCGACTATACGGGATTTACGGAAATCGCGGGTTTTCGGTTGCCGGCGATTAAACTGCTTTCATTCGGCGTCTCATCAAAAATGAAAATATTTTTGAAAACTACAAGTCTCATGGGTTTTAGTGGTGAAAAAATAATTTTAAAAATCGTTCGGGAAATGAGTTTACTCCCTGCTTACTTTCTTTGTATACATTCGACTACGGCCGATCGGGATTTACGGGAAATCGCGGGTTTTCGGTTGCCGGCGATTAAACTGCTTTCATTCGGCGTCTCATCAAAAATGAAAATATTTTGAAAACTACAAGTCTCATGGGTTTTAGTGGTGAAAAAATAATTTTAAAAATCGTTCGGGAAATGAGTTTACTCCCTGCTTACTTTCTTTGTATACATTCGACTATACGGCCGACCGGGATTTACGGAAATCGCGGGTTTTCGGTTGCCGGCGATTAAACTGCTTTCATTCGGCGTCTCATCAAAAATGAAAATATTTTTGAAAACTACAAGTCTCATGGGTTTTAGTGGTGAAAAAATAATTTTAAAAATCGTTCGGGAAATGAGTTTACTCCCTGCTTACTTTCTTTGTATACATTCGACTATACGGGATTTACGGGAAATCGCGGGTTTTCGGTTGCCGGCGATTAAACTGCTTTCATTCGGCGTCTCATCAAAAATGAAAATATTTTTGAAAACTACAAGTCTCATGGGTTTTAGTGGTGAAAAAATAATTTTAAAAATCGTTCGGGAAATGAGTTTACTCCCTGCTTACTTTCTTTGTATACATTCGACTATACCGAGCCGGATTTACGGGAAATCGCGGGTTTTCGGTTGCCGGCGATTAAACTGCTTTCATTCGGCGTCTCATCAAAAATGAAAATTTTTGAAAACTACAAGTCTCATGGGTTTTAGTGGTGAAAAAATAATTTTAAAAATCGTTCGGGAAATGAGTTTACTCCCTGCTTACTTTCTTTGTATACATTCGACTATACGGGATTTACGGGAAATCGCGGGTTTTCGGTTGCCGGCGATTAAACTGTTTCATTCGTCTCATCAAAAATGAAAATATTTTTGAAAACTACAAGTCTCATGGGTTTTAGTGGTGAAAAAATAATTTTAAAAATCGTTCGGGAAATGAGTTTACTCCCTGCTTACTTTCTTTGTATACATTCGACTATACGGGATTTACGGGAAATCGCGGGTTTTCGGTTGCCGGCGATTAAACTGCTTTCATTCGGCGTCTCATCAAAAATGAAAATATTTTTGAAAACTACAAGTCTCATGGGTTTTAGTGGTGAAAAAATAATTTTAAAAATCGTTCGGGAAATGAGTTTACTCCCTGCTTACTTTCTTTGTATACATTCGACTATACGGATTTACGGGAAATCGCGGGTTTTCGGTTGCCGGCGATTAAACTGCTTTCATTCGGCGTCTCATCAAAAATGAAAATATTTTTGAAAACTACAAGTCTCATGGGTTTTAGTGGTGAAAAAATAATTTTAAAAATCGTTCGGGAAATGAGTTTACTCCCTGCTTACTTTCTTTGTATACATTCGACTATACGGGATTTACGGAAATCGCGGGTTTTCGGTTGCCGGCGATTAAACTGCTTTCATTCGGCGTCTCATCAAAAATGAAAATATTTTTGAAAACTACAAGTCTCATGGGTTTTAGTGGTGAAAAAATAATTTTAAAAATCGTTCGGGAAATGAGTTTACTCCCTGTACTTTCTTTGTATACATTCGACTATACGGCGACGGGATTTACGGGAAATCGCGGGTTTTCGGTTGCCGGCGATTAAACTGCTTTCATTCGGCGTCTCATCAAAAATGAAAATATTTTTGAAAACTACAAGTCTCATGGGTTTTAGTGGTGAAAAAATAATTTTAAAAATCGTTCGGGAAATGAGTTTACTCCCTGGTACTTTCTTTGTATACATTCGACTATACGGGCCGAGCCGGGATTTACGGGAAATCGCGGGTTTTCGGTTGCCGGCGATTAAACTGCTTTCATTCGGCGTCTCATCAAAAATGAAAAATTGAAAACTACAAGTCTCATGGGTTTTAGTGGTGAAAAAATAATTTTAAAAATCGTTCGGGAAATGAGTTTACTCCCTGTACTTTCTTTGTATACATTCGACTATACGGCCGACCGGGATTTACGGGAAATCGCGGGTTTTCGGTTGCCGGCGATTAAACTGCTTTCATTCGGCGTCTCATCAAAAATGAAAATATTTTGAAAACTACAAGTCTCATGGGTTTTAGTGGTGAAAAAATAATTTTAAAAATCGTTCGGGAAATGAGTTTACTCCCTGCTTACTTTCTTTGTATACATTCGACTATACGGGCGACCGGATTTACGGGAAATCGCGGGTTTTCGGTTCCGGCGATTAAACTGCTTTCATTCGGCGTCTCATCAAAAATGAAAATATTTTGAAAACTACAAGTCTCATGGGTTTTAGTGGTGAAAAAATAATTTTAAAAATCGTTCGGGAAATGAGTTTACTCCCTGCTTACTTTCTTTGTATACATTCGACTATACGGGATTTACGGAAATCGCGGTTTTCGGTTGCCGGCGATTAAACTGCTTTCATTCGGCGTCTCATCAAAAATGAAAATATTTTTGAAAACTACAAGTCTCATGGGTTTTAGTGGTGAAAAAATAATTTTAAAAATCGTTCGGGAAATGAGTTTACTCCCTGCTTACTTTCTTTGTATACATTCGACTATACCGGCCGAGCCCGGGATTTACGGGAAATCGCGGGTTTTCGGTTGCCGGCGATTAAACTGCTTTCATTCGGCGTCTCATCAAAAATGAAAATATTTTTGAAAACTACAAGTCTCATGGGTTTTAGTGGTGAAAAAATAATTTTAAAAATCGTTCGGGAAATGAGTTTACTCCCTGCTTACTTTCTTTGTATACATTCGACTATACGGGCCGATCCGGGATTTACGGGAAATCGCGCGGTTTTCGGTTGCCGGCGATTAAACTGCTTTCATTCGGCGTCTCATCAAAAATGAAATATTTTTGAAAACTACAAGTCTCATGGGTTTTAGTGGTGAAAAAATAATTTTAAAAATCGTTCGGGAAATGAGTTTACTCCCTGCTTACTTTCTTTGTATACATTCGACTATACGGGCCGAGCCGGGATTTACGGGAAATCGCGGGTTTTCGGTTGCCGGCGATTAAACTGCTTTCATTCGGCGTCTCATCAAAAATGAAAATATTTTTGAAAACTACAAGTCTCATGGGTTTTAGTGGTGAAAAAATAATTTTAAAAATCGTTCGGGAAATGAGTTTACTCCCTGCTTACTTTCTTTGTATACATTCGACTATACGGGATTTACGGGAAATCGCGGGTTTTCGGTTGCCGGCGATTAAACTGCTTTCATTCGGCGTCTCATCAAAAATGAAAATATTTTTGAAAACTACAAGTCTCATGGGTTTAGTGGTGAAAAAATAATTTTAAAAATCGTTCGGGAAATGAGTTTACTCCCTGCTTACTTTCTTTGTATACATTCGACTATACGGGATTTACGGGAAATCGCGGGTTTTCGGTTGCCGGCGATTAAACTGCTTTCATTCGGCGTCTCATCAAAAATGAAAATATTTTTGAAAACTACAAGTCTCATGGGTTTTAGTGGTGAAAAAATAATTTTAAAAATCGTTCGGGAAATGAGTTTACTCCCTGCTTACTTTCTTTGTATACATTCGACTATACGGGATTTACGGGAAATCGCGGGTTTTCGGTTGCCGGCGATTAAACTGCTTTCATTCGGCGTCTCATCAAAAATGAAAATATTTTGAAAACTACAAGTCTCATGGGTTTTAGTGGTGAAAAAATAATTTTAAAAATCGTTCGGGAAATGAGTTTACTCCCTGCTTACTTTCTTTGTATACATTCGACTATACGGGATTTACGGGAAATCGCGGGTTTTCGGTTGCCGGCGATTAAACTGCTTTCATTCGGCGTCTCATCAAAAATGAAAATTTTTGAAAACTACAAGTCTCATGGGTTTTAGTGGTGAAAAAATAATTTTAAAAATCGTTCGGGAAATGAGTTTACTCCCTGCTTACTTTCTTTGTATACATTCGACTATACGGGATTTACGGGAAATCGCGGGTTTTCGGTTGCCGGCGATTAAACTGCTTTCATTCGGCGTCTCATCAAAAATGAAAATATTTTGAAAACTACAAGTCTCATGGGTTTTAGTGGTGAAAAAATAATTTTAAAAATCGTTCGGGAAATGAGTTTACTCCCTGCTTACTTTCTTTGTATACATTCGACTATACGGGATTTACGGGAAATCGCGGGTTTTCGGTTGCCGGCGATTAAACTGCTTTCATTCGGCGTCTCATCAAAAATGAAAATATTTTTGAAAACTACAAGTCTCATGGGTTTTAGTGGTGAAAAAATAATTTTAAAAATCGTTCGGGAAATGAGTTTACTCCCTGTACTTTCTTTGTATACATTCGACTATACGGGCCGAGCCGGGATTTACGGGAAATCGCGGGTTTTCGGTTGCCGGCGATTAAACTGCTTTCATTCGGCGTCTCATCAAAAATGAAAAATTTTTGAAAACTACAAGTCTCATGGGTTTTAGTGGTGAAAAAATAATTTTAAAAATCGTTCGGGAAATGAGTTTACTCCCTGTACTTTCTTTGTATACATTCGACTATACGGGCCGACGGGATTTACGGGAAATCGCGGGTTTTCGGTTGCCGGCGATTAAACTGCTTTCATTCGGCGTCTCATCAAAAATGAAAATATTTTTGAAAACTACAAGTCTCATGGGTTTTAGTGGTGAAAAAATAATTTTAAAAATCGTTCGGGAAATGAGTTTACTCCCTGCTTACTTTCTTTGTATACATTCGACTATACGAATTTACGGGAAATCGCGGGTTTTCGGTTGCCGGCGATTAAACTGCTTTCATTCGGCGTCTCATCAAAAATGAAAATTTTTTGAAAACTACAAGTCTCATGGGTTTTAGTGGTGAAAAAATAATTTTAAAAATCGTTCGGGAAATGAGTTTACTCCCTGCTTACTTTCTTTGTATACATTCGACTATACGGGATTTACGGGAAATCGCGGGTTTTCGGTTGCCGGCGATTAAACTGCTTTCATTCGGCGTCTCATCAAAAATGAAAATATTTTTGAAAACTACAAGTCTCATGGGTTTTAGTGGTGAAAAAATAATTTTAAAAATCGTTCGGGAAATGAGTTTACTCCCTGCTTACTTTCTTTGTATACATTCGACTATACGGGATTTACGGGAAATCGCGGGTTTTCGGTTGCCGGCGATTAAACTGCTTTCATTCGGCGTCTCATCAAAAATGAAAATATTTTTGAAAACTACAAGTCTCATGGGTTTTAGTGGTGAAAAAATAATTTTAAAAATCGTTCGGGAAATGAGTTTACTCCCTGTACTTTCTTTGTATACATTCGACTATACGGGCCGAGCGGGATTTACGGGAAATCGCGGGTTTTCGGTTGCCGGCGATTAAACTGCTTTCATTCGGCGTCTCATCAAAAATGAAAACATTTTTGAAAACTACAAGTCTCATGGGTTTTAGTGGTGAAAAAATAATTTTAAAAATCGTTCGGGAAATGAGTTTACTCCCTGTACTTTCTTTGTATACATTCACTATACGGGCCGAGCGGGATTTACGGGAAATCGCGGGTTTTCGGTTGCCGGCGATTAAACTGCTTTCATTCGGCGTCTCATCAAAAATGAAAACATTTTTGAAAACTACAAGTCTCATGGGTTTTAGTGGTGAAAAAATAATTTTAAAAATCGTTCGGGAAATGAGTTTACTCCCTGCTTACTTTCTTTGTATACATTCGACTATACGGGATTTACGGGAAATCGCGGGTTTTCGGTTGCCGGCGATTAAACTGCTTTCATTCGGCGTCTCATCAAAAATGAAAATTTTTGAAAACTACAAGTCTCATGGGTTTTAGTGGTGAAAAATAATTTTAAAAATCGTTCGGGAAATGAGTTTACTCCCTGCTTACTTTCTTTGTATACATTCGACTATACGGGATTTACGGGAAATCGCGGGTTTTCGGTTGCCGGCGATTAAACTGCTTTCATTCGGCGTCTCATCAAAAATGAAAATATTTTTGAAAACTACAAGTCTCATGGGTTTTAGTGGTGAAAAAATAATTTTAAAAATCGTTCGGAAATGAGTTTACTCCCTGTACTTTCTTTGTATACATTCGACTATACGGGATTTACGGGAAATCGCGGGTTTTCGGTTGCCGGCGATTAAACTGCTTTCATTCGGCGTCTCATCAAAAATGAAAATATTTTTGAAAACTACAAGTCTCATGGGTTTTAGTGGTGAAAAAATAATTTTAAAAATCGTTCGGAAATGAGTTTACTCCCTGGTACTTTCTTTGTATACATTCGACTATACGGGCCGACGGGATTTACGGGAAATCGCGGGTTTTCGGTTGCCGGCGATTAAACTGCTTTCATTCGGCGTCTCATCAAAAATGAAAACATTTTTGAAAACTACAAGTCTCATGGGTTTTAGTGGTGAAAAAATAATTTTAAAAATCGTTCGGGAAATGAGTTTACTCCCTGCTTACTTTCTTTGTATACATTCGACTATACGGGCCGACGGGATTTACGGGAAATCGCGGGTTTTCGGTTGCCGGCGATTAAACTGCTTTCATTCGGCGTCTCATCAAAAATGAAAATATTTTGAAAACTACAAGTCTCATGGGTTTTAGTGTGAAAAAATAATTTTAAAAAATCGTTCGGGAAATGAGTTTACTCCCTGGTACTTTCTTTGTATACATTCGACTATACGGCCGATGGATTTACGGGAAATCGCGGGTTTTCGGTTGCCGGCGATTAAACTGCTTTCATTCGGCGTCTCATCAAAAATGAAAACATTTTTGAAAACTACAAGTCTCATGGTTTTAGTGGTGAAAAAATAATTTTAAAAATCGTTCGGGAAATGAGTTTACTCCCTGTACTTTTTGTATACATTCGACTATACGGGCCGACGGGATTTACGGGAAATCGCGGGTTTTCGGTTGCGGCGATTAAACTGCTTTCATTCGGCGTCTCATCAAAAATGAAAAATTTTTGAAAACTACAAGTCTCATGGGTTTTAGTGGTGAAAAAATAATTTTAAAAATCGTTCGGGAAATGAGTTTACTCCCTGCTTACTTTCTTTGTATACATTCGACTATACGGGATTTACGGGAAATCGCGGGTTTTCGGTTGCCGGCGATTAAACTGCTTTCATTCGGCGTCTCATCAAAAATGAAAATATTTTTGAAAACTACAAGTCTCATGGGTTTTAGTGGTGAAAAAATAATTTTAAAAATCGTTCGGGAAATGAGTTTACTCCTGCTTACTTTCTTTGTATACATTCGACTATACGGATTTACGGGAAATCGCGGGTTTTCGGTTGCCGGCGATTAAACTGCTTTCATTCGGCGTCTCATCAAAAATGAAATATTTTTGAAAACTACAAGTCTCATGGTTTTAGTGGTGAAAAAATAATTTTAAAAATCGTTCGGGAAATGAGTTTACTCCTGCTTACTTTCTTTGTATACATTCGACTATACGGGATTTACGGAAATCGCGGGTTTTCGGTTGCCGGCGATTAAACTGCTTTCATTCGGCGTCTCATCAAAAATGAAAATATTTTGAAAACTACAAGTCTCATGGGTTTTAGTGGTGAAAAAATAATTTTAAAAATCGTTCGGGAAATGAGTTTACTCCTGCTTACTTTTTTGTATACATTCGACTATAACGGGATTTACGGGAAATCGCGGGTTTTCGGTTGCCGGCGATTAAACTGCTTTCATTCGGCGTCTCATCAAAAATGAAAAATTTTTGAAAACTACAAGTCTCATGGGTTTTAGTGGTGAAAAAATAATTTTAAAAATCGTTCGGGAAATGAGTTTACTCCCTGCTTACTTTTTTATATACATTCGACTATACGGGATTTACGGGAAATCGCGGGTTTTCGGTTGCCGGCGATTAAACTGCTTTCATTCGGCGTCTCATCAAAAATGAAAATATTTTTGAAAACTACAAGTCTCATGGGTTTTAGTGGTGAAAAAATAATTTTAAAAATCGTTCGGGAAATGAGTTTACTCCCTGCTTACTTTCTTTGTATACATTCGACTATACGGGATTTACGGGAAATCGCGGGTTTTCGGTTGCCGGCGATTAAACTGCTTTCATTCGGCGTCTCATCAAAAATGAAAATATTTTTGAAAACTACAAGTCTCATGGGTTTTAGTGGTGAAAAAATAATTTTAAAAATCGTTCGGGAAATGAGTTTACTCCCTGCTTACTTTCTTTGTATACATTCGACTATACGGGATTTACGGGAAATCGCGGGTTTTCGGTTGCCGGCGATTAAACTGCTTTCATTCGGCGTCTCATCAAAAATGAAAATATTTTGAAAACTACAAGTCTCATGGGTTTTAGTGGTGAAAAAATAATTTTAAAAATCGTTCGGGAAATGAGTTTACTCCCTGCTTACTTTCTTTGTATACATTCGACTATACGGAGATTTACGGGAAATCGCGGGTTTTCGGTTGCCGGCGATTAAACTGCTTTCATTCGGCGTCTCATCAAAAATGAAAATATTTTTGAAAACTACAAGTCTCATGGGTTTTAGTGGTGAAAAAATAATTTTAAAAATCGTTCGGGAAATGAGTTTACTCCCTGCTTACTTTCTTTGTATACATTCGACTATACGGGATTTACGGGAAATCGCGGGTTTTCGGTTGCCGGCGATTAAACTGCTTTCATTCGGCGTCTCATCAAAAATGAAAATATTTTTGAAAACTACAAGTCTCATGGGTTTTAGTGGTGAAAAAATAATTTTAAAAATCGTTCGGGAAATGAGTTTACTCCCTGCTTACTTTCTTTGTATACATTCGACTATACGGGATTTACGGGAAATCGCGGGTTTTCGGTTGCCGGCGATTAAACTGCTTTCATTCGGCGTCTCATCAAAAATGAAAATATTTTTGAAAACTACAAGTCTCATGGGTTTTAGTGGTGAAAAAATAATTTTAAAAATCGTTCGGGAAATGAGTTTACTCCCTGCTTACTTTCTTTGTATACATTCGACTATACGGGATTTACGGGAAATCGCGGGTTTTCGGTTGCCGGCGATTAAACTGCTTTCATTCGGCGTCTCATCAAAAATGAAAATATTTTTGAAAACTACAAGTCTCATGGGTTTTAGTGGTGAAAAAATAATTTTAAAAATCGTTCGGGAAATGAGTTTACTCCCTGCTTACTTTCTTTGTATACATTCGACTATACGGGATTTACGGGAAATCGCGGGTTTTCGGTTGCCGGCGATTAAACTGCTTTCATTCGGCGTCTCATCAAAAATGAAAATATTTTTGAAAACTACAAGTCTCATGGGTTGTAGTGGTGAAAAAATAACTTTAAAAATCGTGCGGGAAATGAGTTTACTCCCTGCCTACTTTCTTTGTATACATTCGACTATACGGATTTACGGGAAATCGCGGGTTTTCGGTTACCGGCGATTAAACTGCTTTCATTCGGCGTCTCATCAAAAATGAAAATATTTTTGAAAACTACAAGTCTCATGGGTTTTAGTGGTGAAAAAATAATTTTAAAAATCGTTCGGGAAATGAGTTTACTCCCTGCTTACTTTCTTTGTATACATTCGACTATACGGGATGGGATTTACGGGAAATCGCGGGTTTTCGGTTGCCGGCGATTAAACTGCTTTCATTCGGCGTCTCATCAAAAATGAAAAATTTTTGAAAACTACAAGTCTCATGGGTTTTAGTGGTGAAAAAATAATTTTAAAAATCGTTCGGGAAATGAGTTTACTCCCTGCTTACTTTCTTTGTATACATTCGACTATACGGGCCGAGCCGGGATTTACGGGAAATCGCGGGTTTTCGGTTGCCGGCGATTAAACTGCTTTCATTCGGCGTCTCATCAAAAATGAAAATATTTTTGAAAACTACAAGTCTCATGGGTTTTAGTGGTGAAAAAATAATTTTAAAAATCGTTCGGGAAATGAGTTTACTCCCTGCTTACTTTCTTTGTATACATTCGACTATACGGGATTTACGGGAAATCGCGGGTTTTCGGTTGCCGGCGATTAAACTGCTTTCATTCGGCGTCTCATCAAAAATGAAAAATTTTTGAAAACTACAAGTCTCATGGGTTTTAGTGGTGAAAAAATAATTTTAAAAATCGTTCGGGAAATGAGTTTACTCCCTGCTTACTTTCTTTGTATACATTCGACTATACGGGATTTACGGGAAATCGCGGGTTTTCGGTTGCCGGCGATTAAACTGCTTTCATTCGGCGTCTCATCAAAAATGAAAATTTTTGAAAACTACAAGTCTCATGGGTTTTAGTGGTGAAAAAATAATTTTAAAAATCGTTCGGGAAATGAGTTTACTCCCTGCTACTTTCTTTGTATACATTCGACTATACGGGATTTACGGGAAATCGCGGGTTTTCGGTTGCCGGCGATTAAACTGCTTTCATTCGGCGTCTCATCAAAAATGAAAATTTTTTGAAAACTACAAGTCTCATGGGTTTTAGTGGTGAAAAAATAATTTTAAAAATCGTTCGGGAAATGAGTTTACTCCCTGCTTACTTTCTTTGTATACATTCGACTATACGGGCCGAGCCCGGGATTTACGGGAAATCGCGGGTTTTCGGTTGCCGGCGATTAAACTGCTTTCATTCGGCGTCTCATCAAAAATGAAAATATTTTTGAAAACTACAAGTCTCATGGGTTTTAGTGGTGAAAAAATAATTTTAAAAATCGTTCGGGAAATGAGTTTACTCCCTGCTTACTTTCTTTGTATACATTCGACTATACGGGATTTACGGGAAATCGCGGGTTTTCGGTTGCCGGCGATTAAACTGCTTTCATTCGGCGTCTCATCAAAAATGAAAATTTTTGAAAACTACAAGTCTCATGGGTTTTAGTGGTGAAAAAATAATTTTAAAAATCGTTCGGGAAATGAGTTTACTCCCTGCTTACTTTCTTTGTATACATTCGACTATACGGGCCGAGCCGGATTTACGGGAAATCGCGGGTTTTCGGTTGCCGGCGATTAAACTGCTTTCATTCGGCGTCTCATCAAAAATGAAAATATTTTTGAAAACTACAAGTCTCATGGGTTTTAGTGGTGAAAAAATAATTTTAAAAATCGTTCGGGAAATGAGTTTACTCCCTGCTTACTTTCTTTGTATACATTCGACTATACGGGCCGAGCCGGGATTTACGGGAAATCGCGGGTTTTCGGTTGCCGGCGATTAAACTGCTTTCATTCGGCGTCTCATCAAAAATGAAAAATTTTTGAAAACTACAAGTCTCATGGGTTTTAGTGGTGAAAAAATAATTTTAAAAATCGTTCGGGAAATGAGTTTACTCCCCTTACTTTCTTTGTATACATTCGACTATACGGGATTTACGGGAAATCGCGGGTTTTCGGTTGCCGGCGATTAAACTGCTTTCATTCGGCGTCTCATCAAAAATGAAAAATTTTTGAAAACTACAAGTCTCATGGGTTTTAGTGGTGAAAAAATAATTTTAAAAATCGTTCGGGAAATGAGTTTACTCCTGCTTACTTTCTTTGTATACATTCGACTATACGGGATTTACGGGAAATCGCGGGTTTTCGGTTGCCGGCGATTAAACTGCTTTCATTCGGCGTCTCATCAAAAATGAAAATATTTTTGAAAACTACAAGTCTCATGGGTTTTAGTGGTGAAAAAATAATTTTAAAAATCGTTCGGGAAATGAGTTTACTCCCTGCTTACTTTCTTTGTATACATTCGACTATACGGGATTTACGGGAAATCGCGGGTTTTCGGTTGCCGGCGATTAAACTGCTTTCATTCGGCGTCTCATCAAAAATGAAAATATTTTTGAAAACTACAAGTCTCATGGGTTTTAGTGGTGAAAAAATAATTTTAAAAATCGTTCGGGAAATGAGTTTACTCCCTGCTTACTTTCTTTGTATACATTCGACTATACGGGATTTACGGGAAATCGCGGGTTTTCGGTTGCCGGCGATTAAACTGCTTTCATTCGGCGTCTCATCAAAAATGAAAAATTTTTGAAAACTACAAGTCTCATGGGTTTTAGTGGTGAAAAAAAATTTTAAAAATCGTTCGGGAAATGAGTTTACTCCCTGCTTACTTTCTTTGTATACATTCGACTATACGGGCCGAGCCGGGATTTACGGGAAATCGCGGGTTTTCGGTTGCCGGCGATTAAACTGCTTTCATTCGGCGTCTCATCAAAAATGAAAATATTTTTGAAAACTACAAGTCTCATGGGTTTTAGTGGTGAAAAAATAATTTTAAAAATCGTTCGGGAAATGAGTTTACTCCCTGCTTACTTTCTTTGTATACATTCGACTATACGGGATTTACGGGAAATCGCGGGTTTTCGGTTGCCGGCGATTAAACTGCTTTCATTCGGCGTCTCATCAAAAATGAAAATATTTTTGAAAACTACAAGTCTCATGGGTTTTAGTGGTGAAAAAATAATTTTAAAAATCGTTCGGGAAATGAGTTTACTCCCTGCTTACTTTCTTTGTATACATTCGACTATAGGGATTTACGGGAAATCGCGGGTTTTCGGTTGCCGGCGATTAAACTGCTTTCATTCGGCGTCTCATCAAAAATGAAAATTTTTTAAAACTACAAGTCTCATGGGTTTTAGTGGTGAAAAAATAATTTTAAAAATCGTTCGGGAAATGAGTTTACTCCCTGCTTACTTTCTTTGTATACATTCGACTATACGGATTTACGGGAAATCGCGGGTTTTCGGTTGCCGGATTAAACTGCTTTCATTCGGCGTCTCATCAAAAATGAAAATATTTTTGAAAACTACAAGTCTCATGGGTTTTAGTGGTGAAAAAATAATTTTAAAAATCGTTCGGGAAATGAGTTTACTCCCTGCTACTTTCTTTGTATACATTCGACTATACGGGATTTACGGGAAATCGCGGGTTTTCGGTTGCCGGATTAAACTGCTTTCATTCGGCGTCTCATCAAAAATGAAAATATTTTTGAAAACTACAAGTCTCATGGGTTTTAGTGGTGAAAAAATAATTTTAAAAATCGTTCGGGAAATGAGTTTACTCCCTGCTTACTTTCTTTGTATACATTCGACTATACGGGGATTTACGGGAAATCGCGGGTTTTCGGTTGCCGGCGATTAAACTGCTTTCATTCGGCGTCTCATCAAAAATGAAAAATTTTTGAAAACTACAAGTCTCATGGGTTTTAGTGGTGAAAAAATAATTTTAAAAATCGTTCGGGAAATGAGTTTACTCCCTGCTTACTTTCTTTGTATACATTCGACTATACGGGCCGAGCCGGGATTTACGGGAAATCGCGGGTTTTCGGTTGCCGGCGATTAAACTGCTTTCATTCGGCGTCTCATCAAAAATGAAAATATTTTTGAAAACTACAAGTCTCATGGGTTTTAGTGGTGAAAAAATAATTTTAAAAATCGTTCGGGAAATGAGTTTACTCCCTGCTTACTTTCTTTGTATACATTCGACTATACGGGATTTACGGGAAATCGCGGGTTTTCGGTTGCCGGCGATTAAACTGCTTTCATTCGGCGTCTCATCAAAAATGAAATATTTTTGAAAACTACAAGTCTCATGGGTTTTAGTGGTGAAAAAATAATTTTAAAAATCGTTCGGGAAATGAGTTTACTCCCTGCTTACTTTCTTTGTATACATTCGACTATACGGGATTTACGGGAAATCGCGGGTTTTCGGTTGCCGGCGATTAAACTGCTTTCATTCGGCGTCTCATCAAAAATGAAAATATTTTTGAAAACTACAAGTCTCATGGGTTTTAGTGGTGAAAAAATAATTTTAAAAATCGTTCGGGAAATGAGTTTACTCCCTGCTTACTTTCTTTGTATACATTCGACTATACGGGCCGAGCCGGGATTTACGGGAAATCGCGGGTTTTCGGTTGCCGGCGATTAAACTGCTTTCATTCGGCGTCTCATCAAAAATGAAAATATTTTTGAAAACTACAAGTCTCATGGGTTTTAGTGGTGAAAAAATAATTTTAAAAATCGTTCGGGAAATGAGTTTACTCCCTGCTTACTTTCTTTGTATACATTCGACTATACGGGATTTACGGGAAATCGCGGGTTTTCGGTTGCCGGCGATTAAACTGCTTTCATTCGGCGTCTCATCAAAAATGAAAATATTTTTGAAAACTACAAGTCTCATGGGTTTTAGTGGTGAAAAAATAATTTTAAAAATCGTTCGGGAAATGAGTTTACTCCCTGCTTACTTTCTTTGTATACATTCGACTATACGGGATTTACGGGAAATCGCGGGTTTTCGGTTGCCGGCGATTAAACTGCTTTCATTCGGCGTCTCATCAAAAATGAAAATATTTTTGAAAACTACAAGTCTCATGGGTTTTAGTGGTGAAAAAAAATTTTAAAAATCGTTCGGGAAATGAGTTTACTCCCTGCTTACTTTCTTTGTATACATTCGACTATACGGGATTTACGGGAAATCGCGGGTTTTCGGTTGCCGGCGATTAAACTGCTTTCATTCGGCGTCTCATCAAAAATGAAAATATTTTTGAAAACTACAAGTCTCATGGGTTTTAGTGGTGAAAAAATAATTTTAAAAATCGTTCGGGAAATGAGTTTACTCCCTGCTTACTTTCTTTGTATACATTCGACTATACGGGATTTACGGGAAATCGCGGGTTTTCGGTTGCCGGCGATTAAACTGCTTTCATTCGGCGTCTCATCAAAAATGAAATATTTTTGAAAACTACAAGTCTCATGGGTTTTAGTGGTGAAAAAATAATTTTAAAAATCGTTCGGGAAATGAGTTTACTCCCTGCTTACTTTCTTTGTATACATTCGACTATACGGGATTTACGGGAAATCGCGGGTTTTCGGTTGCCGGCGATTAAACTGCTTTCATTCGGCGTCTCATCAAAAATGAAAAATTTTTGAAAACTACAAGTCTCATGGGTTTTAGTGGTGAAAAAATAATTTTAAAAATCGTTCGGGAAATGAGTTTACTCCCTGCTTACTTTCTTTGTATACATTCGACTATACGGGCCGAGCCGGGATTTACGGGAAATCGCGGGTTTTCGGTTGCCGGCGATTAAACTGCTTTCATTCGGCGTCTCATCAAAAATGAAAATATTTTTGAAAACTACAAGTCTCATGGGTTTTAGTGGTGAAAAAATAATTTTAAAAATCGTTCGGGAAATGAGTTTACTCCCTGCTTACTTTCTTTGTATACATTCGACTATACGGGATTTACGGGAAATCGCGGGTTTTCGGTTGCCGGCGATTAAACTGCTTTCATTCGGCGTCTCATCAAAAATGAAAATATTTTTGAAAACTACAAGTCTCATGGGTTTTAGTGGTGAAAAAATAATTTTAAAAATCGTTCGGGAAATGAGTTTACTCCCTGCTTACTTTCTTTGTATACATTCGACTATACGGGATTTACGGGAAATCGCGGGTTTTCGGTTGCCGGCGATTAAACTGCTTTCATTCGGCGTCTCATCAAAAATGAAAATTTTTGAAAACTACAAGTCTCATGGGTTTTAGTGGTGAAAAAATAATTTTAAAAATCGTTCGGGAAATGAGTTTACTCCCTGCTTACTTTCTTTGTATACATTCGACTATACGGGCCGAGCGGGATTTACGGGAAATCGCGGGTTTTCGGTTGCCGGCGATTAAACTGCTTTCATTCGGCGTCTCATCAAAAATGAAAATTTTTTAAAACTACAAGTCTCATGGGTTTTAGTGGTGAAAAAATAATTTTAAAAATCGTTCGGGAAATGAGTTTACTCCCTGCTTACTTTCTTTGTATACATTCGACTATACGGGATTTACGGGAAATCGCGGGTTTTCGGTTGCCGGCGATTAAACTGCTTTCATTCGGCGTCTCATCAAAAATGAAAATATTTTTGAAAACTACAAGTCTCATGGGTTTTAGTGGTGAAAAAATAATTTTAAAAATCGTTCGGGAAATGAGTTTACTCCCTGCTTACTTTCTTTGTATACATTCGACTATACGGGATTTACGGGAAATCGCGGGTTTTCGGTTGCCGGCGATTAAACTGCTTTCATTCGGCGTCTCATCAAAAATGAAAAATTTTTGAAAACTACAAGTCTCATGGGTTTTAGTGGTGAAAAAATAATTTTAAAAATCGTTCGGGAAATGAGTTTACTCCCTGCTTACTTTCTTTGTATACATTCGACTATACGGGCCGAGCGGGATTTACGGGAAATCGCGGGTTTTCGGTTGCCGGCGATTAAACTGCTTTCATTCGGCGTCTCATCAAAAATGAAAATATTTTTGAAAACTACAAGTCTCATGGGTTTTAGTGGTGAAAAAATAATTTTAAAAATCGTTCGGGAAATGAGTTTACTCCCTGCTTACTTTCTTTGTATACATTCGACTATACGGGATTTACGGGAAATCGCGGGTTTTCGGTTGCCGGCGATTAAACTGCTTTCATTCGGCGTCTCATCAAAAATGAAAATATTTTTGAAAACTACAAGTCTCATGGGTTTTAGTGGTGAAAAAATAATTTTAAAAATCGTTCGGGAAATGAGTTTACTCCTGCTTACTTTCTTTGTATACATTCGACTATACGGGATTTACGGGAAATCGCGGGTTTTCGGTTGCCGGCGATTAAACTGCTTTCATTCGGCGTCTCATCAAAAATGAAAATTTTTGAAAACTACAAGTCTCATGGGTTTTAGTGGTGAAAAAATAATTTTAAAAATCGTTCGGGAAATGAGTTTACTCCCTGCTTACTTTCTTTGTATACATTCGACTATACGGGCCGAGCTTTTACGGGAAATCGCGGGTTTTCGGTTGCCGGCGATTAAACTGCTTTCATTCGGCGTCTCATCAAAAATGAAAATATTTTTGAAAACTACAAGTCTCATGGGTTTTAGTGGTGAAAAAATAATTTTAAAAATCGTTCGGGAAATGAGTTTACTCCCTGCTTACTTTCTTTGTATACATTCGACTATACGGGCCGAGCCGGGATTTACGGGAAATCGCGGGTTTTCGGTTGCCGGCGATTAAACTGCTTTCATTCGGCGTCTCATCAAAAATGAAAATTTTTTGAAAACTACAAGTCTCATGGGTTTTAGTGGTGAAAAAATAATTTTAAAAATCGTTCGGGAAATGAGTTTACTCCCTGCTTACTTTCTTTGTATACATTCGACTATACGGGATTTACGGGAAATCGCGGGTTTTCGGTTGCCGGCGATTAAACTGCTTTCATTCGGCGTCTCATCAAAAATGAAATATTTTTGAAAACTACAAGTCTCATGGGTTTTAGTGGTGAAAAAATAATTTTAAAAATCGTTCGGGAAATGAGTTTACTCCCTGCTTACTTTCTTTGTATACATTCGACTATACGGGCCGATTTACGGGAAATCGCGGGTTTTCGGTTGCCGGCGATTAAACTGCTTTCATTCGGCGTCTCATCAAAAATGAAAATATTTTTGAAAACTACAAGTCTCATGGGTTTTAGTGGTGAAAAAATAATTTTAAAAATCGTTCGGGAAATGAGTTTACTCCCTGCTTACTTTCTTTGTATACATTCGACTATACGGGCAGCCGGGATTTACGGGAAATCGCGGGTTTTCGGTTGCCGGCGATTAAACTGCTTTCATTCGGCGTCTCATCAAAAATGAAAATATTTTTGAAAACTACAAGTCTCATGGGTTTTAGTGGTGAAAAAATAATTTTAAAAATCGTTCGGGAAATGAGTTTACTCCCTGCTTACTTTCTTTGTATACATTCGACTATACGGCCGAGCCGGGATTTACGGGAAATCGCGGGTTTTCGGTTGCCGGCGATTAAACTGCTTTCATTCGGCGTCTCATCAAAAATGAAAATATTTTTGAAAACTACAAGTCTCATGGGTTTTAGTGGTGAAAAAATAATTTTAAAAATCGTTCGGGAAATGAGTTTACTCCCTGCTTACTTTCTTTGTATACATTCAATCGAGCGGGATTTACGGGAAATCGCGGGTTTTCGGTTGCCGGCGATTAAACTGCTTTCATTCGGCGTCTCATCAAAAATGAAAATATTTTTGAAAACTACAAGTCTCATGGGTTTTAGTGGTGAAAAAATAATTTTAAAAATCGTTCGGGAAATGAGTTTACTCCCTGCTTACTTTCTTTGTATACATTCGACTATACGGGCCGAGCCGGGATTTACGGGAAATCGCGGGTTTTCGGTTGCCGGCGATTAAACTGCTTTCATTCGGCGTCTCATCAAAAATGAAAATATTTTTGAAAACTACAAGTCTCATGGGTTTTAGTGGTGAAAAAATAATTTTAAAAATCGTTCGGGAAATGAGTTTACTCCCTGCTTACTTTCTTTGTATACATTCGGCCTACTCGGGATTTACGGGAAATCGCGGGTTTTCGGTTGCCGGCGATTAAACTGCTTTCATTCGGCGTCTCATCAAAAATGAAAATATTTTTGAAAACTACAAGTCTCATGGGTTTTAGTGGTGAAAAAATAATTTTAAAAATCGTTCGGGAAATGAGTTTACTCCCTGCTTACTTTCTTTGTATACATTCGACTATACGGGATTTACGGGAAATCGCGGGTTTTCGGTTGCCGGCGATTAAACTGCTTTCATTCGGCGTCTCATCAAAAATGAAAATTTTTTGAAAACTACAAGTCTCATGGGTTTTAGTGGTGAAAAAATAATTTTAAAAATCGTTCGGGAAATGAGTTTACTCCCTGCTTACTTTCTTTGTATACATTCGACTATACGGGCCGAGCCGGGATTTACGGGAAATCGCGGGTTTTCGGTTGCCGGCGATTAAACTGCTTTCATTCGGCGTCTCATCAAAAATGAAAATATTTTTGAAAACTACAAGTCTCATGGGTTTTAGTGGTGAAAAAATAATTTTAAAAATCGTTCGGGAAATGAGTTTACTCCCTGCTTACTTTCTTTGTATACATTCGACTATACGGGATTTACGGGAAATCGCGGGTTTTCGGTTGCCGGCGATTAAACTGCTTTCATTCGGCGTCTCATCAAAAATGAAAATATTTTTGAAAACTACAAGTCTCATGGGTTTTAGTGGTGAAAAAATAATTTTAAAAATCGTTCGGGAAATGAGTTTACTCCCTGCTTACTTTCTTTGTATACATTCGACTATACGGATTTACGGGAAATCGCGGGTTTTCGGTTGCCGGCGATTAAACTGCTTTCATTCGGCGTCTCATCAAAAATGAAAATATTTTTGAAAACTACAAGTCTCATGGGTTTTAGTGGTGAAAAAATAATTTTAAAAATCGTTCGGGAAATGAGTTTACTCCCTGCTTTTTCTTTGTATACATTCGACTATACGGGAGCCGGGATTTACGGGAAATCGCGGGTTTTCGGTTGCCGGCGATTAAACTGCTTTCATTCGGCGTCTCATCAAAAATGAAAATATTTTTGAAAACTACAAGTCTCATGGGTTTTAGTGGTGAAAAAATAATTTTAAAAATCGTTCGGGAAATGAGTTTACTCCCTGCTTACTTTCTTTGTATACATTCGACTATACGGGATTTACGGGAAATCGCGGGTTTTCGGTTGCCGGCGATTAAACTGCTTTCATTCGGCGTCTCATCAAAAATGAAAATATTTTTGAAAACTACAAGTCTCATGGGTTTTAGTGGTGAAAAAATAATTTTAAAAATCGTTCGGGAAATGAGTTTACTCCCTGCTTACTTTCTTTGTATACATTCGACTATACGGGATTTACGGGAAATCGCGGGTTTTCGGTTGCCGGCGATTAAACTGCTTTCATTCGGCGTCTCATCAAAAATGAAAATTTTTTGAAAACTACAAGTCTCATGGGTTTTAGTGGTGAAAAAATAATTTTAAAAATCGTTCGGGAAATGAGTTTACTCCCTGCTTACTTTCTTTGTATACATTCGACTATACGGGCAGGGATTTACGGGAAATCGCGGGTTTTCGGTTGCCGGCGATTAAACTGCTTTCATTCGGCGTCTCATCAAAAATGAAAATATTTTTGAAAACTACAAGTCTCATGGGTTTTAGTGGTGAAAAAATAATTTTAAAAATCGTTCGGGAAATGAGTTTACTCCCTGCTTACTTTCTTTGTATACATTCGACTATACGGGATTTACGGGAAATCGCGGGTTTTCGGTTGCCGGCGATTAAACTGCTTTCATTCGGCGTCTCATCAAAAATGAAAATATTTTTGAAAACTACAAGTCTCATGGGTTTTAGTGGTGAAAAAATAATTTTAAAAATCGTTCGGGAAATGAGTTTACTCCCTGCTTACTTTCTTTGTATACATTCGACTATACGGGATTTACGGGAAATCGCGGGTTTTCGGTTGCCGGCGATTAAACTGCTTTCATTCGGCGTCTCATCAAAAATGAAAATATTTTTGAAAACTACAAGTCTCATGGGTTTTAGTGGTGAAAAAATAATTTTAAAAATCGTTCGGGAAATGAGTTTACTCCCTGCTTACTTTCTTTGTATACATTCGACTATACGGGATTTACGGGAAATCGCGGGTTTTCGGTTGCCGGCGATTAAACTGCTTTCATTCGGCGTCTCATCAAAAATGAAAATATTTTTGAAAACTACAAGTCTCATGGGTTTTAGTGGTGAAAAAATAATTTTAAAAATCGTTCGGGAAATGAGTTTACTCCCTGCTTACTTTCTTTGTATACATTCGACTATACGGGATTTACGGGAAATCGCGGGTTTTCGGTTGCCGGCGATTAAACTGCTTTCATTCGGCGTCTCATCAAAAATGAAAATATTTTTGAAAACTACAAGTCTCATGGGTTTTAGTGGTGAAAAAATAATTTTAAAAATCGTTCGGGAAATGAGTTTACTCCCTGCTTACTTTCTTTGTATACATTCGACTATACGGGATTTACGGGAAATCGCGGGTTTTCGGTTGCCGGCGATTAAACTGCTTTCATTCGGCGTCTCATCAAAAATGAAAATATTTTTGAAAACTACAAGTCTCATGGGTTTTAGTGGTGAAAAAATAATTTTAAAAATCGTTCGGGAAATGAGTTTACTCCCTGCTTACTTTCTTTGTATACATTCGACTATACGGGCCGAGCCGGGATTTACGGGAAATCGCGGGTTTTCGGTTGCCGGCGATTAAACTGCTTTCATTCGGCGTCTCATCAAAAATGAAAATATTTTTGAAAACTACAAGTCTCATGGGTTTTAGTGGTGAAAAAATAATTTTAAAAATCGTTCGGGAAATGAGTTTACTCCCTGCTTACTTTCTTTGTATACATTCGACCGATACGGGATTTACGGGAAATCGCGGGTTTTCGGTTGCCGGCGATTAAACTGCTTTCATTCGGCGTCTCATCAAAAATGAAAATATTTTTGAAAACTACAAGTCTCATGGGTTTTAGTGGTGAAAAAATAATTTTAAAAATCGTTCGGGAAATGAGTTTACTCCCTGCTTACTTTCTTTGTATACATTCGACTATACGGGATTTACGGGAAATCGCGGGTTTTCGGTTGCCGGCGATTAAACTGCTTTCATTCGGCGTCTCATCAAAAATGAAAATATTTTTGAAAACTACAAGTCTCATGGGTTTTAGTGGTGAAAAAATAATTTTAAAAATCGTTCGGGAAATGAGTTTACTCCCTGCTTACTTTCTTTGTATACATTCGACTATACGGGATTTACGGGAAATCGCGGGTTTTCGGTTGCCGGCGATTAAACTGCTTTCATTCGGCGTCTCATCAAAAATGAAAATATTTTTGAAAACTACAAGTCTCATGGGTTTTAGTGGTGAAAAAATAATTTTAAAAATCGTTCGGGAAATGAGTTTACTCCCTGCTTACTTTCTTTGTATACATTCGACTATACGGGATTTACGGGAAATCGCGGGTTTTCGGTTGCCGGCGATTAAACTGCTTTCATTCGGCGTCTCATCAAAAATGAAAATATTTTTGAAAACTACAAGTCTCATGGGTTTTAGTGGTGAAAAAATAATTTTAAAAATCGTTCGGGAAATGAGTTTACTCCCTGCTTACTTTCTTTGTATACATTCGACTATACGGGATTTACGGGAAATCGCGGGTTTTCGGTTGCCGGCGATTAAACTGCTTTCATTCGGCGTCTAATCAAAAATGAAAATATTTTTGAAAACTACAAGTCTCATGGGTTTTAGTGGTGAAAAAATAATTTTAAAAATCGTTCGGGAAATGAGTTTACTCCCTGCTTACTTTCTTTGTATACATTCGACTATACGGGAT
Organism: Hydractinia echinata; assembly: GCA_030067915.1. Classification (NCBI taxonomy): domain Eukaryota; kingdom Metazoa; phylum Cnidaria; class Hydrozoa; order Anthoathecata; family Hydractiniidae; genus Hydractinia; species Hydractinia echinata. Next base: position 14,478 of record JASGCC010001177.1, on the reverse strand, counting down.
TTACGGGAACTCGCGGGTTTTCGGTTGCCGGCGATTAAACTGCTTTCATTCGGCGTCTCATCAAAAATGAAAATATTTTTGAAAACTACAAGTCTCATGGGTTTTAGTGGTGAAAAAATAATTTTAAAAATCGTTCGGGAAATGAGTTTACTCCCTGCTTACTTTCTTTGTATACATTCGACTATACGGGATTTACGGGAAATCGCGGGTTTTCGGTTGCCGGCGATTAAACTGCTTTCATTCGGCGTCTCATCAAAAATGAAAATATTTTTGAAAACTACAAGTCTCATGGGTTTTAGTGGTGAAAAAATAATTTTAAAAATCGTTCGGGAAATGAGTTTACTCCCTGCTTACTTTCTTTGTATACATTCGACTATACGGGATTTACGGGAAATCGCGGGTTTTCGGTTGCCGGCGATTAAACTGCTTTCATTCGGCGTCTCATCAAAAATGAAAATATTTTTGAAAACTACAAGTCTCATGGGTTTTAGTGGTGAAAAAATAATTTTAAAAATCGTTCGGGAAATGAGTTTACTCCCTGCTTACTTTCTTTGTATACATTCGACTATACGGGATTTACGGGAAATCGCGGGTTTTCGGTTGCCGGCGATTAAACTGCTTTCATTCGGCGTCTCATCAAAAATGAAAATATTTTTGAAAACTACAAGTCTCATGGGTTTTAGTGGTGAAAAAATAATTTTAAAAATCGTTCGGGAAATGAGTTTACTCCCTGCTTACTTTCTTTGTATACATTCGACTATACGGGATTTACGGGAAATCGCGGGTTTTCGGTTGCCGGCGATTAAACTGCTTTCATTCGGCGTCTCATCAAAAATGAAAATATTTTTGAAAACTACAAGTCTCATGGGTTTTAGTGGTGAAAAAATAATTTTAAAAATCGTTCGGGAAATGAGTTTACTCCCTGCTTACTTTCTTTGTATACATTCGACTATACGGGATTTACGGGAAATCGCGGGTTTTCGGTTGCCGGCGATTAAACTGCTTTCATTCGGCGTCTCATCAAAAATGAAAATATTTTTGAAAACTACAAGTCTCATGGGTTTTAGTGGTGAAAAAATAATTTTAAAAATCGTTCGGGAAATGAGTTTACTCCCTGCTTACTTTCTTTGTATACATTCGACTATACGGGATTTACGGGAAATCGCGGGTTTTCGGTTGCCGGCGATTAAACTGCTTTCATTCGGCGTCTCATCAAAAATGAAAATATTTTTGAAAACTACAAGTCTCATGGGTTTTAGTGGTGAAAAAATAATTTTAAAAATCGTTCGGGAAATGAGTTTACTCCCTGCTTACTTTCTTTGTATACATTCGACTATACGGGATTTACGGGAAATCGCGGGTTTTCGGTTGCCGGCGATTAAACTGCTTTCATTCGGCGTCTCATCAAAAATGAAAATATTTTTGAAAACTACAAGTCTCATGGGTTTTAGTGGTGAAAAAATAATTTTAAAAATCGTTCGGGAAATGAGTTTACTCCCTGCTTACTTTCTTTGTATACATTCGACTATACGGGATTTACGGGAAATCGCGGGTTTTCGGTTGCCGGCGATTAAACTGCTTTCATTCGGCGTCTCATCAAAAATGAAAATATTTTTGAAAACTACAAGTCTCATGGGTTTTAGTGGTGAAAAAATAATTTTAAAAATCGTTCGGGAAATGAGTTTACTCCCTGCTTACTTTCTTTGTATACATTCGACTATACGGGATTTACGGGAAATCGCGGGTTTTCGGTTGCCGGCGATTAAACTGCTTTCATTCGGCGTCTCATCAAAAATGAAAATATTTTTGAAAACTACAAGTCTCATGGGTTTTAGTGGTGAAAAAATAATTTTAAAAATCGTTCGGGAAATGAGTTTACTCCCTGCTTACTTTCTTTGTATACATTCGACTATACGGGATTTACGGGAAATCGCGGGTTTTCGGTTGCCGGCGATTAAACTGCTTTCATTCGGCGTCTCATCAAAAATGAAAATATTTTTGAAAACTACAAGTCTCATGGGTTTTAGTGGTGAAAAAATAATTTTAAAAATCGTTCGGGAAATGAGTTTACTCCCTGCTTACTTTCTTTGTATACATTCGACTATACGGGATTTACGGGAAATCGCGGGTTTTCGGTTGCCGGCGATTAAACTGCTTTCATTCGGCGTCTCATCAAAAATGAAAATATTTTTGAAAACTACAAGTCTCATGGGTTTTAGTGGTGAAAAAATAATTTTAAAAATCGTTCGGGAAATGAGTTTACTCCCTGCTTACTTTCTTTGTATACATTCGACTATACGGGATTTACGGGAAATCGCGGGTTTTCGGTTGCCGGCGATTAAACTGCTTTCATTCGGCGTCTCATCAAAAATGAAAATATTTTTGAAAACTACAAGTCTCATGGGTTTTAGTGGTGAAAAAATAATTTTAAAAATCGTTCGGGAAATGAGTTTACTCCCTGCTTACTTTCTTTGTATACATTCGACTATACGGGATTTACGGGAAATCGCGGGTTTTCGGTTGCCGGCGATTAAACTGCTTTCATTCGGCGTCTCATCAAAAATGAAAATATTTTTGAAAACTACAAGTCTCATGGGTTTTAGTGGTGAAAAAATAATTTTAAAAATCGTTCGGGAAATGAGTTTACTCCCTGCTTACTTTCTTTGTATACATTCGACTATACGGGATTTACGGGAAATCGCGGGTTTTCGGTTGCCGGCGATTAAACTGCTTTCATTCGGCGTCTCATCAAAAATGAAAATATTTTTGAAAACTACAAGTCTCATGGGTTTTAGTGGTGAAAAAATAATTTTAAAAATCGTTCGGGAAATGAGTTTACTCCCTGCTTACTTTCTTTGTATACATTCGACTATACGGGATTTACGGGAAATCGCGGGTTTTCGGTTGCCGGCGATTAAACTGCTTTCATTCGGCGTCTCATCAAAAATGAAAATATTTTTGAAAACTACAAGTCTCATGGGTTTTAGTGGTGAAAAAATAATTTTAAAAATCGTTCGGGAAATGAGTTTACTCCCTGCTTACTTTCTTTGTATACATTCGACTATACGGGATTTACGGGAAATCGCGGGTTTTCGGTTGCCGGCGATTAAACTGCTTTCATTCGGCGTCTCATCAAAAATGAAAATATTTTTGAAAACTACAAGTCTCATGGGTTTTAGTGGTGAAAAAATAATTTTAAAAATCGTTCGGGAAATGAGTTTACTCCCTGCTTACTTTCTTTGTATACATTCGACTATACGGGATTTACGGGAAATCGCGGGTTTTCGGTTGCCGGCGATTAAACTGCTTTCATTCGGCGTCTCATCAAAAATGAAAATATTTTTGAAAACTACAAGTCTCATGGGTTTTAGTGGTGAAAAAATAATTTTAAAAATCGTTCGGGAAATGAGTTTACTCCCTGCTTACTTTCTTTGTATACATTCGACTATACGGGATTTACGGGAAATCGCGGGTTTTCGGTTGCCGGCGATTAAACTGCTTTCATTCGGCGTCTCATCAAAAATGAAAATATTTTTGAAAACTACAAGTCTCATGGGTTTTAGTGGTGAAAAAATAATTTTAAAAATCGTTCGGGAAATGAGTTTACTCCCTGCTTACTTTCTTTGTATACATTCGACTATACGGGATTTACGGGAAATCGCGGGTTTTCGGTTGCCGGCGATTAAACTGCTTTCATTCGGCGTCTCATCAAAAATGAAAATATTTTTGAAAACTACAAGTCTCATGGGTTTTAGTGGTGAAAAAATAATTTTAAAAATCGTTCGGGAAATGAGTTTACTCCCTGCTTACTTTCTTTGTATACATTCGACTATACGGGCGACCGGGATTTACGGGAAATCGCGGGTTTTCGGTTGCCGGCGATTAAACTGCTTTCATTCGGCGTCTCATCAAAAATGAAAATATTTTTGAAAACTACAAGTCTCATGGGTTTTAGTGGTGAAAAAATAATTTTAAAAATCGTTCGGGAAATGAGTTTACTCCCTGCTTACTTTCTTTGTATACATTCGACTATACGGGGATTTACGGGAAATCGCGGGTTTTCGGTTGCCGGCGATTAAACTGCTTTCATTCGGCGTCTCATCAAAAATGAAAATATTTTTGAAAACTACAAGTCTCATGGGTTTTAGTGGTGAAAAAATAATTTTAAAAATCGTTCGGGAAATGAGTTTACTCCCTGCTTACTTTCTTTGTATACATTCGACTATACGGGACGGGATTTACGGGAAATCGCGGGTTTTCGGTTGCCGGCGATTAAACTGCTTTCATTCGGCGTCTCATCAAAAATGAAAATATTTTTGAAAACTACAAGTCTCATGGGTTTTAGTGGTGAAAAAATAATTTTAAAAATCGTTCGGGAAATGAGTTTACTCCCTGCTTACTTTCTTTGTATACATTCGACTATACGCGAGGGGATTTACGGGAAATCGCGGGTTTTCGGTTGCCGGCGATTAAACTGCTTTCATTCGGCGTCTCATCAAAAATGAAAATATTTTTGAAAACTACAAGTCTCATGGGTTTTAGTGGTGAAAAAATAATTTTAAAAATCGTTCGGGAAATGAGTTTACTCCCTGCTTACTTTCTTTGTATACATTCGACTATACGGGACGGGATTTACGGGAAATCGCGGGTTTTCGGTTGCCGGCGATTAAACTGCTTTCATTCGGCGTCTCATCAAAAATGAAAATATTTTTGAAAACTACAAGTCTCATGGGTTTTAGTGGTGAAAAAATAATTTTAAAAATCGTTCGGGAAATGAGTTTACTCCCTGCTTACTTTCTTTGTATACATTCGACTATACGGGATTTACGGGAAATCGCGGGTTTTCGGTTGCCGGCGATTAAACTGCTTTCATTCGGCGTCTCATCAAAAATGAAAATATTTTTGAAAACTACAAGTCTCATGGGTTTTAGTGGTGAAAAAATAATTTTAAAAATCGTTCGGGAAATGAGTTTACTCCCTGCTTACTTTCTTTGTATACATTCGACTATACGGGATTTACGGGAAATCGCGGGTTTTCGGTTGCCGGCGATTAAACTGCTTTCATTCGGCGTCTCATCAAAAATGAAAATATTTTTGAAAACTACAAGTCTCATGGGTTTTAGTGGTGAAAAAATAATTTTAAAAATCGTTCGGGAAATGAGTTTACTCCCTGCTTACTTTCTTTGTATACATTCGACTATACGGGATTTACGGGAAATCGCGGGTTTTCGGTTGCCGGCGATTAAACTGCTTTCATTCGGCGTCTCATCAAAAATGAAAATATTTTTGAAAACTACAAGTCTCATGGGTTTTAGTGGTGAAAAAATAATTTTAAAAATCGTTCGGGAAATGAGTTTACTCCCTGCTTACTTTCTTTGTATACATTCGACTATACGGGATTTACGGGAAATCGCGGGTTTTCGGTTGCCGGCGATTAAACTGCTTTCATTCGGCGTCTCATCAAAAATGAAAATATTTTTGAAAACTACAAGTCTCATGGGTTTTAGTGGTGAAAAAATAATTTTAAAAATCGTTCGGGAAATGAGTTTACTCCCTGCTTACTTTCTTTGTATACATTCGACTATACGGGATTTACGGGAAATCGCGGGTTTTCGGTTGCCGGCGATTAAACTGCTTTCATTCGGCGTCTCATCAAAAATGAAAATATTTTTGAAAACTACAAGTCTCATGGGTTTTAGTGGTGAAAAAATAATTTTAAAAATCGTTCGGGAAATGAGTTTACTCCCTGCTTACTTTCTTTGTATACATTCGACTATACGGGATTTACGGGAAATCGCGGGTTTTCGGTTGCCGGCGATTAAACTGCTTTCATTCGGCGTCTCATCAAAAATGAAAATATTTTTGAAAACTACAAGTCTCATGGGTTTTAGTGGTGAAAAAATAATTTTAAAAATCGTTCGGGAAATGAGTTTACTCCCTGCTTACTTTCTTTGTATACATTCGACTATACGGGCCGAGCGGGATTTACGGGAAATCGCGGGTTTTCGGTTGCCGGCGATTAAACTGCTTTCATTCGGCGTCTCATCAAAAATGAAAAATTTTTGAAAACTACAAGTCTCATGGGTTTTAGTGGTGAAAAAATAATTTTAAAAATCGTTCGGGAAATGAGTTTACTCCCTGCTTACTTTCTTTGTATACATTCGACTATACGGGCCGACCGGGATTTACGGGAAATCGCGGGTTTTCGGTTGCCGGCGATTAAACTGCTTTCATTCGGCGTCTCATCAAAAATGAAAATTTTTTGAAAACTACAAGTCTCATGGGTTTTAGTGGTGAAAAAATAATTTTAAAAATCGTTCGGGAAATGAGTTTACTCCCTGCTACTTTCTTTGTATACATTCGACTATACGGGCCGAGCCGGGATTTACGGGAAATCGCGGGTTTTCGGTTGCCGGCGATTAAACTGCTTTCATTCGGCGTCTCATCAAAAATGAAAATTTTTGAAAACTACAAGTCTCATGGGTTTTAGTGGTGAAAAAATAATTTTAAAAATCGTTCGGGAAATGAGTTTACTCCCTGCTTACTTTCTTTGTATACATTCGACTATACGGGATTTACGGGAAATCGCGGGTTTTCGGTTGCCGGCGATTAAACTGCTTTCATTCGGCGTCTCATCAAAAATGAAAATATTTTTGAAAACTACAAGTCTCATGGGTTTTAGTGGTGAAAAAATAATTTTAAAAATCGTTCGGGAAATGAGTTTACTCCCTGCTTACTTTCTTTGTATACATTCGACTATACGGGATTTACGGGAAATCGCGGGTTTTCGGTTGCCGGCGATTAAACTGCTTTCATTCGGCGTCTCATCAAAAATGAAAATATTTTTGAAAAACAAGTCTCATGGGTTTTAGTGGTGAAAAAATAATTTTAAAAATCGTTCGGGAAATGAGTTTACTCCCTGCTTACTTTCTTTGTATACATTCGACTATACGGGATTTACGGGAAATCGCGGGTTTTCGGTTGCCGGCGATTAAACTGCTTTCATTCGGCGTCTCATCAAAAATGAAAATATTTTTGAAAACTACAAGTCTCATGGGTTTTAGTGGTGAAAAAATAATTTTAAAAATCGTTCGGGAAATGAGTTTACTCCCTGCTTACTTTCTTTGTATACATTCGACTATACGGGCCGAGATTTACGGGAAATCGCGGGTTTTCGGTTGCCGGCGATTAAACTGCTTTCATTCGGCGTCTCATCAAAAATGAAAATATTTTTGAAAACTACAAGTCTCATGGGTTTTAGTGGTGAAAAAATAATTTTAAAAATCGTTCGGGAAATGAGTTTACTCCCTGCTTACTTTCTTTGTATACATTCGACTATACGGGATTTACGGGAAATCGCGGGTTTTCGGTTGCCGGCGATTAAACTGCTTTCATTCGGCGTCTCATCAAAAATGAAAATATTTTTGAAAACTACAAGTCTCATGGGTTTTAGTGGTGAAAAAATAATTTTAAAAATCGTTCGGGAAATGAGTTTACTCCCTGCTTACTTTCTTTGTATACATTCGACTATACGGGCCGAGCGGGATTTACGGGAAATCGCGGGTTTTCGGTTGCCGGCGATTAAACTGCTTTCATTCGGCGTCTCATCAAAAATGAAAATATTTTTGAAAACTACAAGTCTCATGGGTTTTAGTGGTGAAAAAATAATTTTAAAAATCGTTCGGGAAATGAGTTTACTCCCTGCTTACTTTCTTTGTATACATTCGACTATACGGGATTTACGGGAAATCGCGGGTTTTCGGTTGCCGGCGATTAAACTGCTTTCATTCGGCGTCTCATCAAAAATGAAAATATTTTTGAAAACTACAAGTCTCATGGGTTTTAGTGGTGAAAAAATAATTTTAAAAATCGTTCGGGAAATGAGTTTACTCCCTGCTTACTTTCTTTGTATACATTCGACTATACGGGATTTACGGGAAATCGCGGGTTTTCGGTTGCCGGCGATTAAACTGCTTTCATTCGGCGTCTCATCAAAAATGAAAATATTTTTGAAAACTACAAGTCTCATGGGTTTTAGTGGTGAAAAAATAATTTTAAAAATCGTTCGGGAAATGAGTTTACTCCCTGCTTACTTTCTTTGTATACATTCGACTATACGGGCCGACCGGGATTTACGGGAAATCGCGGGTTTTCGGTTGCCGGCGATTAAACTGCTTTCATTCGGCGTCTCATCAAAAATGAAAATATTTTTGAAAACTACAAGTCTCATGGGTTTTAGTGGTGAAAAAATAATTTTAAAAATCGTTCGGGAAATGAGTTTACTCCCTGCTACTTTCTTTGTATACATTCGACTATACGGGCCGAGCGGGATTTACGGGAAATCGCGGGTTTTCGGTTGCCGGCGATTAAACTGCTTTCATTCGGCGTCTCATCAAAAATGAAAATTTTTTGAAAACTACAAGTCTCATGGGTTTTAGTGGTGAAAAAATAATTTTAAAAATCGTTCGGGAAATGAGTTTACTCCCTGCTTACTTTCTTTGTATACATTCGACTATACGGGATTTACGGGAAATCGCGGGTTTTCGGTTGCCGGCGATTAAACTGCTTTCATTCGGCGTCTCATCAAAAATGAAAATATTTTTGAAAACTACAAGTCTCATGGGTTTTAGTGGTGAAAAAATAATTTTAAAAATCGTTCGGGAAATGAGTTTACTCCCTGCTTACTTTCTTTGTATACATTCGACTATACGGGATTTACGGGAAATCGCGGGTTTTCGGTTGCCGGCGATTAAACTGCTTTCATTCGGCGTCTCATCAAAAATGAAAATATTTTTGAAAACTACAAGTCTCATGGGTTTTAGTGGTGAAAAAATAATTTTAAAAATCGTTCGGGAAATGAGTTTACTCCCTGCTTACTTTCTTTGTATACATTCGACTATACGGGATTTACGGGAAATCGCGGGTTTTCGGTTGCCGGCGATTAAACTGCTTTCATTCGGCGTCTCATCAAAAATGAAAATATTTTTGAAAACTACAAGTCTCATGGGTTTTAGTGGTGAAAAAATAATTTTAAAAATCGTTCGGGAAATGAGTTTACTCCCTGCTTACTTTCTTTGTATACATTCGACTATACGGGATTTACGGGAAATCGCGGGTTTTCGGTTGCCGGCGATTAAACTGCTTTCATTCGGCGTCTCATCAAAAATGAAAATATTTTTGAAAACTACAAGTCTCATGGGTTTTAGTGGTGAAAAAATAATTTTAAAAATCGTTCGGGAAATGAGTTTACTCCCTGCTTACTTTCTTTGTATACATTCGACTATACGGGATTTACGGGAAATCGCGGGTTTTCGGTTGCCGGCGATTAAACTGCTTTCATTCGGCGTCTCATCAAAAATGAAAATATTTTTGAAAACTACAAGTCTCATGGGTTTTAGTGGTGAAAAAATAATTTTAAAAATCGTTCGGGAAATGAGTTTACTCCCTGCTTACTTTCTTTGTATACATTCGACTATACGGGCCGAGCCGGGATTTACGGGAAATCGCGGGTTTTCGGTTGCCGGCGATTAAACTGCTTTCATTCGGCGTCTCATCAAAAATGAAAATATTTTTGAAAACTACAAGTCTCATGGGTTTTAGTGGTGAAAAAATAATTTTAAAAATCGTTCGGGAAATGAGTTTACTCCCTGCTTACTTTCTTTGTATACATTCGACTATACGGGATTTACGGGAAATCGCGGGTTTTCGGTTGCCGGCGATTAAACTGCTTTCATTCGGCGTCTCATCAAAAATGAAAATATTTTTGAAAACTACAAGTCTCATGGGTTTTAGTGGTGAAAAAATAATTTTAAAAATCGTTCGGGAAATGAGTTTACTCCCTGCTTACTTTCTTTGTATACATTCGACTATACGGGATTTACGGGAAATCGCGGGTTTTCGGTTGCCGGCGATTAAACTGCTTTCATTCGGCGTCTCATCAAAAATGAAAATATTTTTGAAAACTACAAGTCTCATGGGTTTTAGTGGTGAAAAAATAATTTTAAAAATCGTTCGGGAAATGAGTTTACTCCCTGCTTAATTTCTTTGTATACATTCGACTATACGGGCAGAGCACGGGATTTAGGGGAAATCGCGGGTTTTCGGTTGCCGGCGATTAAACTGCTTTCATTCGGCGTCTCATCAAAAATGAAAATATTTTTGAAAACTACAAGTCTCATGGGTTTTAGTGGTGAAAAAATAATTTTAAAAATCGTTCGGGAAATGAGTTTACTCCCTGCTTACTTTCTTTGTATACATTCGACTATACAGATTTACGGGAAATCGCGGGTTTTCGGTTGCCGGCGATTAAACTGCTTTCATTCGGCGTCTCATCAAAAATGAAAATATTTTTGAAAACTACAAGTCTCATGGGTTTTAGTGGTGAAAAAATAATTTTAAAAATCGTTCGGGAAATGAGTTTACTCCCTGCTTACTTTCTTTGTATACATTCGACTATACGGGCCGAGCGGGATTTACGGGAAATCGCGGGTTTTCGGTTGCCGGCGATTAAACTGCTTTCATTCGGCGTCTCATCAAAAATGAAAATATTTTTGAAAACTACAAGTCTCATGGGTTTTAGTGGTGAAAAAATAATTTTAAAAATCGTTCGGGAAATGAGTTTACTCCCTGCTTACTTTCTTTGTATACATTCGACTATACGGGATTTACGGGAAATCGCGGGTTTTCGGTTGCCGGCGATTAAACTGCTTTCATTCGGCGTCTCATCAAAAATGAAAATATTTTTGAAAACTACAAGTCTCATGGGTTTTAGTGGTGAAAAAATAATTTTAAAAATCGTTCGGGAAATGAGTTTACTCCCTGCTTACTTTCTTTGTATACATTCGACTATACGGGCCGAGCCGGGATTTACGGGAAATCGCGGGTTTTCGGTTGCCGGCGATTAAACTGCTTTCATTCGGCGTCTCATCAAAAATGAAAATATTTTTGAAAACTACAAGTCTCATGGGTTTTAGTGGTGAAAAAATAATTTTAAAAATCGTTCGGGAAATGAGTTTACTCCCTGCTTACTTTCTTTGTATACATTCGACTATACGGGATTTACGGGAAATCGCGGGTTTTCGGTTGCCGGCGATTAAACTGCTTTCATTCGGCGTCTCATCAAAAATGAAAATATTTTTGAAAACTACAAGTCTCATGGGTTTTAGTGGTGAAAAAATAATTTTAAAAATCGTTCGGGAAATGAGTTTACTCCCTGCTTACTTTCTTTGTATACATTCGACTATACGGGCCGAGCCGGGATTTACGGGAAATCGCGGGTTTTCGGTTGCCGGCGATTAAACTGCTTTCATTCGGCGTCTCATCAAAAATGAAAATATTTTTGAAAACTACAAGTCTCATGGGTTTTAGTGGTGAAAAAATAATTTTAAAAATCGTTCGGGAAATGAGTTTACTCCCTGCTACTTTCTTTGTATACATTCGACTATACGGGAGCCGGGATTTACGGGAAATCGCGGGTTTTCGGTTGCCGGCGATTAAACTGCTTTCATTCGGCGTCTCATCAAAAATGAAAATATTTTTGAAAACTACAAGTCTCATGGGTTTTAGTGGTGAAAAAATAATTTTAAAAATCGTTCGGGAAATGAGTTTACTCCCTGCTTACTTTCTTTGTATACATTCGACTATACGGGATTTACGGGAAATCGCGGGTTTTCGGTTGCCGGCGATTAAACTGCTTTCATTCGGCGTCTCATCAAAAATGAAAATATTTTTGAAAACTACAAGTCTCATGGGTTTTAGTGGTGAAAAAATAATTTTAAAAATCGTTCGGGAAATGAGTTTACTCCCTGCTTACTTTCTTTGTATACATTCGACTATACGGGCCGAGCCGGGATTTACGGGAAATCGCGGGTTTTCGGTTGCCGGCGATTAAACTGCTTTCATTCGGCGTCTCATCAAAAATGAAAATATTTTTGAAAACTACAAGTCTCATGGGTTTTAGTGGTGAAAAAATAATTTTAAAAATCGTTCGGGAAATGAGTTTACTCCCTGCTTACTTTCTTTGTATACATTCGACTATACGGGATTTACGGGAAATCGCGGGTTTTCGGTTGCCGGCGATTAAACTGCTTTCATTCGGCGTCTCATCAAAAATGAAAATATTTTTGAAAACTACAAGTCTCATGGGTTTTAGTGGTGAAAAAATAATTTTAAAAATCGTTCGGGAAATGAGTTTACTCCTGCTTACTTTCTTTGTATACATTCGACTATACCGGGATTTACGGGAAATCGCGGGTTTTCGGTTGCCGGCGATTAAACTGCTTTCATTCGGCGTCTCATCAAAAATGAAAATATTTTTGAAAACTACAAGTCTCATGGGTTTTAGTGGTGAAAAAATAATTTTAAAAATCGTTCGGGAAATGAGTTTACTCCCTGCTTACTTTCTTTGTATACATTCGACTATACGGGATTTACGGGAAATCGCGGGTTTTCGGTTGCCGGCGATTAAACTGCTTTCATTCGGCGTCTCATCAAAAATGAAAATATTTTTGAAAACTACAAGTCTCATGGGTTTTAGTGGTGAAAAAATAATTTTAAAAATCGTTCGGGAAATGAGTTTACTCCCTGCTTACTTTCTTTGTATACATTCGACTATACGGGCCGAGCGGGATTTACGGGAAATCGCGGGTTTTCGGTTGCCGGCGATTAAACTGCTTTCATTCGGCGTCTCATCAAAAATGAAAATATTTTTGAAAACTACAAGTCTCATGGGTTTTAGTGGTGAAAAAATAATTTTAAAAATCGTTCGGGAAATGAGTTTACTCCCTGCTTACTTTCTTTGTATACATTCGACTATACGGGCCGACCGGGATTTACGGGAAATCGCGGGTTTTCGGTTGCCGGCGATTAAACTGCTTTCATTCGGCGTCTCATCAAAAATGAAAATTTTTGAAAACTACAAGTCTCATGGGTTTTAGTGGTGAAAAAAAATTTTAAAAATCGTTCGGGAAATGAGTTTACTCCCTGCTTACTTTCTTTGTATACATTCGACTATACGGGAGGGATTTACGGGAAATCGCGGGTTTTCGGTTGCCGGCGATTAAACTGCTTTCATTCGGCGTCTCATCAAAAATGAAAATATTTTTGAAAACTACAAGTCTCATGGGTTTTAGTGGTGAAAAAATAATTTTAAAAATCGTTCGGGAAATGAGTTTACTCCCTGCTTACTTTCTTTGTATACATTCGACTATACGGGATTTACGGGAAATCGCGGGTTTTCGGTTGCCGGCGATTAAACTGCTTTCATTCGGCGTCTCATCAAAAATGAAAATATTTTTGAAAACTACAAGTCTCATGGGTTTTAGTGGTGAAAAAATAATTTTAAAAATCGTTCGGGAAATGAGTTTACTCCCTGCTTACTTTCTTTGTATACATTCGACTATACGGGATTTACGGGAAATCGCGGGTTTTCGGTTGCCGGCGATTAAACTGCTTTCATTCGGCGTCTCATCAAAAATGAAAATATTTTTGAAAACTACAAGTCTCATGGGTTTTAGTGGTGAAAAAATAATTTTAAAAATCGTTCGGGAAATGAGTTTACTCCCTGCTTACTTTCTTTGTATACATTCGACTATACGGGATTTACGGGAAATCGCGGGTTTTCGGTTGCCGGCGATTAAACTGCTTTCATTCGGCGTCTCATCAAAAATGAAAATATTTTTGAAAACTACAAGTCTCATGGGTTTTAGTGGTGAAAAAATAATTTTAAAAATCGTTCGGGAAATGAGTTTACTCCCTGCTTACTTTCTTTGTATACATTCGACTATACGGGATTTACGGGAAATCGCGGGTTTTCGGTTGCCGGCGATTAAACTGCTTTCATTCGGCGTCTCATCAAAAATGAAAATATTTTTGAAAACTACAAGTCTCATGGGTTTTAGTGGTGAAAAAATAATTTTAAAAATCGTTCGGGAAATGAGTTTACTCCTGCTTACTTTCTTTGTATACATTCGACTATACGGCCGATCCGGGATTTACGGGAAATCGCGGGTTTTCGGTTGCCGGCGATTAAACTGCTTTCATTCGGCGTCTCATCAAAAATGAAAATATTTTTGAAAACTACAAGTCTCATGGGTTTTAGTGGTGAAAAAATAATTTTAAAAATCGTTCGGGAAATGAGTTTACTCCCTGCTTACTTTCTTTGTATACATTCGACTATACGGGACCGGGATTTACGGGAAATCGCGGGTTTTCGGTTGCCGGCGATTAAACTGCTTTCATTCGGCGTCTCATCAAAAATGAAAATATTTTTGAAAACTACAAGTCTCATGGGTTTTAGTGGTGAAAAAATAATTTTAAAAATCGTTCGGGAAATGAGTTTACTCCCTGCTTACTTTCTTTGTATACATTCGACTATACGGGCCGAGCCGGATTTACGGGAAATCGCGGGTTTTCGGTTGCCGGCGATTAAACTGCTTTCATTCGGCGTCTCATCAAAAATGAAAATATTTTTGAAAACTA